>CAJUYI010004616.1:0-17962 GCA_910591695.1 Galerucella pusilla
AATGATTTATTACTCCTCGTACTTTCTGTACAGACTATAGTAGTAGAAAAAAATATTTGAACACTCTGTAAGTGCTTTAGCGAAATAAAATTAGTTATTGTTTCTTATAAACTGGTTATCAATCTTTACATTTCCTGGAACATTTGTATATAACTGGCCAATACTGCAAGCTTAATAATAAGTGTTATTTCCAATTATACCAATTTGAATTCAATAAACCCAAGGCGACAAGTGGTAGCCAAAAAAGGATTTAACAAAAAATAAGGATGTCTGAATCAACAAGTCCAGCAAGTATTGGAATGTGGCTGTAAAAAGTGTGCAAACTTGAAAAAGAATATGAACCTGAACAAAAAAAAATGTAGGGAGTGACAAACCAAAAAAACAAACAAAATGGGTATAAAATATACGAGGGTTGTCTTTTGTCTTTTATACCTTGAATACAGAACTAGAAAAAAGAGTAGATAACAACTCGGCAATGAATTTTTCGAAAATTGTAGACATAATAAGAGATGGAGAAAGAAGATTAAAAAGAAACACAGAAATAGAAAAGTAAGTAGTTGGAGAAAATATAGTCCGAAATGAGGACATGAGAAAAGCACCAACAGAAATATTAAAGAGAATAAAAACATGGATTCCATTAATGACAAGAGCAAGTGGAAGACCACAAAGCAGATGGTGGTATCTAGTAGAGGAAGAAATGCAGTGACAAAAGAAAATTGGAAACTATCACAAAAGCGGCTAGGACAGATAAAAATTATAGGGGCAATCAATAGGATTAAACACAGCTCTATTGAGCTAGCCATAATCCCATGGGATAGAACGACTATGATGATGATGATGATGATGATGAAGTTCTATTCCAATATCTTATCATTTTTAAGTTATCTAAAATGCCAAACACCTTTTTCTAAATAAAATGTCTCGAAATTTTTTGAAATAAGGGTAGGTACTTTACTCTCATATCAAAATAAAATGTTTGAGTGCTCCTCGTATATTACGTGTGTTTTATCATATTTTGTTGGTACATTTTATTTTCTCAGAGGATGCAAAAACATTTGCCGATAATAACTTTTTGCCGAAAAACCCTTAATAAGTAAGCCATGGTGAATACTTTGGGAATGACACTGTATATTGGAAAAGTTGAACATAAAAAATTTTCAAACAATACTCAATTTTAATTTTATTTTTAGCCCATTTAAAAATTATCACATAAGATAAGGTTTTCTGCGCGTTATTTTAAAATCAAACGTTTTTGAAGACAAAATACCAAGTCAATTCCCTCTGAAGTATATTTATTAATGTTGTTGTCTAATATATGAATATATTTATTACTTTCGCTTTCGCGGAGAATTGAAAGAAGTTAACCTTGGCATTCTGAAGGAAACTCCTTTTATTTAGATTCTTGCAATAATGTTGGCATTCCAAGATATGTAAGTTGTCCTTTAGAGCAATATCCTGAATTATCTGAATAAAAACCTGTACTGGGGGGGGGGGTGCTATATTTGTTCAATTGTGACTAAATTAGAATTTCAATATTTATAGGCTAATTAAATAAATAAAAGAACATATCTGCTGAAATGTTCTGATGATGAGCGAAATCAGTAACAACAACTTTATCTGCTGCATTACCATAACTTTTTGTTTCAATTGTTGCAATGATAATTCGTAAGAACTATCTTATATTTTTATCTAAAGATGGACTTGTACTTTTTAATTGGTTCCAAAAATTATATGCCTTCTAGGTATGGACAATGGAATATACAAATTCTTATAGTTGAGTAGAGTACAAGCAAAACATTTTATTTTGTTTGATTTTGTAAATAGTTCTGTAATTTTTACTTCAGTCAGTTACTTACTTCATATTACCTATAGGTAGCAATAATATTTATCGACAACATTTTTAATTATTATAATGTACAGCCTGTACTTTCATATTTGCTCCATTATTAATTAAATTAAAAAACTTTAAATCATGTTTGGAAAAAATTATATTTTCATTCAAATTGCATTTCAAAGGTTTCCGTTAAAGCTAATCTTCATTTCCACTGCTTTCTTTATAGGACTGCCTAGGAAATTTATTTGAATAAAAACATATCATATAACATGTATATTTTTATTTGTAATTTATCTCATTTTGCTGCAGATTTAAATGATAATAACAATTAACTAGATAAAAGTAAAAATTGCTATAACACACCCTTAATTGTTTGCTGTAATATAATGTAGGTGGATGATTATATAGCTAGGTATTATGTATTAACAACAATAGAAGGTGAGGTATAATAACTTACTGAGATTTATTGAACTTAATAATCAACTTTCACTTATGGTTACATTAAAATTATGTACCTACAAATATTAGGAAATCAAGTTTATTATATAATTTCTGATATATTAATTATCCGATAAAATAATTTCCTTTTATCCCAAGTAAAATAATAATTATGTTAAAGATAGACAATTTTAAATATTTTAATGTAAAACGATAATACTCTGCCATGTCAACAAATCTACTACTTATTCGCATATCATAAAATGAAAAGTAGTAAACATATGTTTTCAACAATTTAACTGTATGAATACTTTTTAATAAACTCTGTTTACTGTATACTTTCATTAAACTTACCGCACATTCTTGAAATTTGATTTTTTTATTAACCACACCTTCTAACATACACCGATTTAAAAATCAAACTAAATAAATATTTTGCTGTTTACGTTTTTATAACCAATAAACGTCACTGTCAAGAGCTAGCCACTTGATTTCACAGAAAACAAATAAATGTTTCGAGGTGACACCTAGCGTTGAAAACCTACACTTTCAATATGGGAAAACAACCATGGCCATAGGTGGCCATGAAACAACAACAGAAATCAATGGAATATTAGAAACCACAGAAATGGTCAGTGAATATTGTATATTATACATGGTTACAACTGGTTCTTGGTCTAGCTAGAGTCTAGGGATTGAAGAATAAAAATCAATTGATTATCGGAAAACAGCAGGGAGTTTTCAAGAGGAGGGGAAATTGAAAGTTCCGTGACTTTCGGCTCCGTCCCAAACTTAAAGATATGCCACCCGCTATAGCTAAATACCCAAGGAGTGGATGCCAAAAAACTAAAAGAAGTAGAGTATCCTGTGGTCTGTGTTAGGTCTGTGTCACTACCGTCACTAATGCCATAAAAATTAACCTATCATGAGTCTTTGGTTATTTTTTCAACAAATTTTTCATTGGTCGTTAATTCAAAATTTGTTGCTTGTGGTTGAAATCCAAACAACGACCATAAATAATTAGAAGTTTTTACTCATTATTTTTTCAAATAGTCAATGGAAAGTATATCCACAAAAAGTTATATGTGATATTTATTAAAAACCGTTGATCCAGTTTATCAGTAAAATTCATTTATAAAGGAATTCAATCATTCGAATTTACAATGAGTAGCTTGGAAGATAAAATTCTTGGAGAAAAGTCTCAGTATTATTGTAGCAGTAGCGAGGAAAGTGATAATGACCAAGAAGGATCAAGTAATAAACAAAAAGATAGTGATGGAGCCTCTCATTCAGAAGTTAATAAATGGGAAGGTAACGGTACCAGTTTTTTATTATCAACCTTTACTTTTCATTGCCTATATCATAGATTTGATCATTTTTATAGGAACTTCAACAAACACTGGTCCAAAGGGAGTTTTAAATGATTGGCAGAAGTATAAGCAGTTGGAACATGCAAAAAAGAATGAGGATCAAAGGGAACAAATTGAATTAATGAAAAAGCTTACATTGACTGTTCAAACATCTCTAGAAGAAGAAAGAGACAAGGCTATGTTAGAAGACCCAGAACTCGCTGAATTAATCAATGATGATTTTTTATTGGCCTATCAGAAAAAGAGAATGCAAGAAATGATTGAGCACACAAATATTAATTTAAAGTTTGGTAAGTGGTTATTATAATACTTAAATTGGGTAAAATAAATACTTGACAGTTAAGTATCATTTTAAACTTTGTTCAATTTGTAATTAATTTAATGTGAATATTTTGTAGGTAAATTAATCCATTTGAACAGTGGCCAAGAATATTTAGATGCTATTGATAAGGAACATAAAACGGCTACTGTTATTATCCACATCTATGAAGATACAGAAGTATGCAGGTTAATGAATGGTTGTCTTAAATCTCTCTGCAAACTTTATGATAATGTTAAATTTTGTTGTGTGAAAGGTTCAACTGCTGGTATTAGTCAGCAATTTAAATCCCATGGTGTGCCTGCTCTTTTGGTATATAAGGCTGGAAATCTTGTTGGAAATTTTATCAGGTATCTCATTTTATTTTTCTTCACATGATGGTGAAAAACCACAAAATCGTGGCATTATAGGGAAGAATATGAGCTTTAGCAGCCCAAAACTATTTAATAATCCTTTTTTATATTATAGGTTATCAGATGAACTCGGAAACAATTTTTTACCAGAAGATGTACAAAATTATTTAGTTGAACATGGATTACTCGAAGATAAATCCTGCACTCCTACTTTAATGTCCAGTACTGATGATAACAGTGATTGAAGAGACTGCTTCGAAAAAGTTTGGTTATTTAAAAAATTGTGCTCTGGCAAGGCAAACAAGCCAAGTTATTTAATACTCCCCTCTATTATTTTTATAACAACCTCCTAAAATTTGTTCCAGATGCGTATATTTTTGTTGATTTTTTAAATGGCTATTTATGAAAAATTTTATTTGAAAATATATGTGATTTTATACAGTGGTTACAATTTACATTGTTATTACCTTACAAATCCAATTTCTGTAATAAAAGTTTTGTTTCTAAAATGTTTTAAATAAATGTTATGTTTCAACAACAAAATTGGCAATTGAACTTGGAGAATATCCCTCGTATAAAATATTTGCTTTTAGTTGGTACTGCCAATGCAATACTTGATTTTATTCAAGTAACAAAACTAAACAGAAATTCACCTCATACACAAAATTCTATAAATCTGTTTTGCAAATTGTATTTTTTAATTTATTTCCGTTTATTTAAAAAAAACTAGAGGTTAGTTTAGTTTCATTTGCAATTGTTAATAATATATAAAGCATTTTTATGTACTTACTATACATCCGTGGTAAAAAGAATGACTAGATGTAAATTATTGTCTTTCTTGATATATTCCTGAAAAATCCCCGCAACTATCAATTCCCCACGTCCTCTATTCCCCTATTTTGTGGAATTACTCTCAGATTCACAGCACTGGTTGTAGATAATCTATGTTTATTTAAATTCGAGTTGGGCGAACATGGATTTATAAACTCTGTTTCTGTTGTTTGCTGTTGAAATGGTAGTTCCTGAGCTGACTAATTTATATCTGTTTGTTTTGTTGAAATTTGTCAAGAAATGTCATTTTCTGAGGTGGAGTGAAGCTAATTGGTGTTTTGCATAAATAATAGGCTTGCTAGCACCAACAGATGTCAGTTTCTCATAGAAGTCGCTAATTACTTAGTTGTACTGGATGACTCCGACCGACCGAAAAAAAAATTCTTTGACAAAGAAAAACACTGCCATTGATGTAAACTGTTCTATTTATATACAAGAGCTAATTAATATATGAAAATAATGCACAAGCAAAGAATAATATATGTGTAAGATCCTCAAAATATTCCTAAATGAGAAATATTGTACTTGCTGCTACTGAATATTGAACCAACACAAATAGCTCTTTATAGATGTGCCGCCTTCATTCATAAATACAAAAATTTTCGCTAGTTGCTTAAACTTGTAGAATTCTTACAATGAGTCAAAATTATTGTGAACAATTCAATGTATTCATAAAATAACTGTATAAGGTAATTTATTTTTCAAAATATTTATAGACTACATTGATTAATGTTTTTAAACAAACATAAATTCTACATTTTTGTACTCTACTGCTACCTCATGTCTTGTACTTTTATATAAAAAATAAATTGGTATATTGAATATTGTTGTGTTAATTTTGATCTTTTAATGAAGCACTATCGAATGTTTCAAAAAGTACATAGACTCTTGGATTGCAACCTATAATACCAGATATTACAGAGTTGTACCTAAACTTGACAAAATATTTTAATTTTAATAAAACTATTCGATTTTATAGCACATAATTTTATATTTGAAGTGATCCACCACAAGTTTTTTTTATAAACTTAAAAATTGTAGCATTTTTCAATAGTATTTACCTAAAGTTACTATTAAATGAAGGATTATTGGTTTCCAATACTCTATATTCTTTTTGAAACAAACTATACTAAACTCCCTGCAGACATTTTAAAAAACTTCTGTTAGACAGACCTTTATTGTAATTTTCTTCCATGTTAGATCAGAGAAAAGCTATTGTTCTTATGTGAATCAAGAGATTTTGTCTATTCTACTTTAAATAAACTTCTCCATGTATAAGGTCATGGAGAAAATGGACATGATTGTGTGCTGTTACTGCTGTGTACTGTTCCATTTTTGACAATATAGAAAACCAGTGTAAAGACTAGTGGCGCCTTTTCTGATACTTCTGATAATTTTGTAAGTTCATGTGTGAGATCCAGATGTTTGGAGTATTTCCTAGGTTTGCCAAAAAGCACATTTAAAAAAATATAAAAATAAAAATCACAATAAAATTAAACAATTTATTACATTTACATACAATTACATATATCACAAATATATAAATAGCTTTCAGCAAAACAGTTTTAGTTGGTTCCGAAATTTGTATCAAATTTTTTTTTCAAAGATGTTTATCGATATCTACAATTTTATGGTCTGTTTAATGTCAGACGTGACAATTGAATTGTACTTCCAAATATTTCACAAAGCATTTTACTTGTTCGAGTACAATAAACCATCAATCATAGCAATAGTTAATAAATAATTTCAAATAATAATAAACAATAAAATATCAGCAGTTCTGGGAATAAACGACATTATAATAAAATAAAGAACATAAAAAATTAACAATATCTAAAACATAACAAAACATAAAACAGTCAAATGGAATACATTAGTGTCTCAGTTATTGTACATATTAATAAATCACAAAATATGTGTCACAGCAAAATTTAACATTAGAAAAAAATTTTAAAATCCTCTATCTAAAGGTCTATTTTCACAAGCATCACAGACAGTCTTTGACAATCCGGATTTGGCGCAAAGACCCTAAAATGTTCTCCCGAGAAAACTTAAAGGTCTTCGCGCCGTATCCGGATTGTCAAAGACTGTTTGTGATAACAAGCCATAAATGACCTTATTCATTGCAAAAAAATGTTGAATTAGACCCTCCAGATGTGTATTCCATTTTCATTCCAACGCTGTATGAATTTAAATTAAAGCTTTCAATCTCACAATAATCATAATATATCTTCAGACTTTTGAATATATTTTTAAAAATATTTCCAGTCTATATTTTACTGAATATACTTATATATACTTTGTATATAAAACTCATAGACTTTGTCATTCTAAATAAACTCATATTCCAGTCGGTTGTACGCAAATAGGATGACATTAACATCTCTTTAATAATACTTACATTATTTTTTCAATACTCCAAATATATAAAATAAAAACCAAAAATAATAAAATATTAATCTGACACATCTAATAAATAATACTATAAGCTACAATTTCAAATTATTTGAGATCTACTTTGTACCTAGAAAAAGTATCCTACAACATCTATATATATATAAGCATAGGAAAATTCAAGTTAAAATCCAATACGGGTGCAATGCGATAAGTTATTGTAAAATGAGTTCCATTCAACGAGGAAAAAGAAAGAGGAGGGAACATAACAGTATGAAGAATTATCGACCAAAGTGGCTTCTGAATATGGCCAACTTCCGTTGAAGCGTAAACAAACCAGAGGCGTACATTAAATTATTCAATTAGGAGAAACAAAAAACTCATATTATGCATATTTTTAAGGTGTTAGAAATAGAAATATTTATTCTTATACATAAAGGTCGTCATTACAATTCTAATATATATATATATCAAAAAATTAACATTCAACACCAACAATTCACAGTTAAAAGTTAAATAATGCACATACATATTTTCCAAAATTTATACTTAGGTGACATGTTTAACTTCTTCCAAATAGTCGTTAATATTGTATAGACACATATCCTTCAACATACTTTTTATTTTGGTTTTAAATATTTTTGTAGGTAAGTTTTGAATTTCTTAAGAGAGTGCATTAAAGAATCGAATACCTAGACCCTGGTACTTGTTTATTCTTACTCTTGTTGGGACAATTTGATGTTTTCCCCTAGTATCATAATTATGTATGTCTGCATGACTTGTGAAGTGATTTCTATTATTTTTCACATAATTTAAATTTTCATTTACAATTAAGGAGAACAAACGCATAATTTGAAGCTGTTTAAATATCTCTTTACAATGTTCAAGATATTTTGCTTGTATAATGGAGCGAACAGCTGCTTTTTGTAAGACAAATATTCTTTGTAGCACACTAGAATACCATACAGAAGTTTAGAATGAAAAAGTCCATAATAAGCAGTTATTGCAGCTTCTTTGTTAACTATATTTGATATTCTACGCAGGGCATATACAGTTCTAGCTAGCCCACCATAAAGGTTATCTATGTGGGGGCTCCATGAAAGTCGTGTGTCTAGATATATTCCCAAGAAAGTAATATGTTTTATTGCATTGTTTGTGTGATTTAAGCTGAACACGCAAGTTTCAGTTTTACTTTAGTTGAGGTATAATTCATTGCTATCAAACCAAATTTTAGCTTTAGTTAGGATTTTTGATGTGCTTTCAGTTATATCAGATATATTTTTGCAGTGATACGAAAAGTTAGTATCATCTGCATACATAGTGATTAGTAGAGCATTATTTACAGTAATTATGTATGAAGGTAGATCATTGGTGTATATTATAAATAGTAGGGGACCTAATATAGATCCTTGTGGGACACCTCTTTTTATTGTTAGTGTGCTACTATATTTATGGTTGTAATGTACACTTTGTGGTCTATTTTGTAAGTAAGATCTTTCAAGTTTTTCAATTAAGCGAGTATGACTGTGGTGGATAAAAGAAGTCTCCAACTGTACAACTCAATATCAACTTAAATTGATACTAACATTCATAAATAACCTTTCTAATACTGGAAATCACTAGTTTTTTAACGTGGCATTTCAGTTTAACACAAGAATTTATGACTAATGTCACTAATGTGCTTCTCAATATGGCGACTTCCGTTGAAAGTTGGTTAAATCACTACCACGCTCAACTTCCCTCCTTTTTCTTTTACTTCGTTGGTTTTATTCTAATTCAATAGAGGTGTACTTACAAACTAACTGCGGATAATTGTAGATTTCCAGAATTAGCGCTCGAAGAATACAACGTGAAAGTTTCGACATTTTCGCAGCATTCCTCACCAGCGGCCATAGCGCAAAGTTGAAAAGAATCATTTGCCGATTCACCGTCGCTAGAAAATATAGCGATCGATTCGTTACCGGCTGTCTTTTCGTCAGAATAAACAGTGAATGTGGTGAATTTAACAAGAGAATCATCAGGTTTATTCGGTTCTTCGCTTTCTTGTTCGGTCGCTTTAGAATTTTTCGAATGGGTTAAAATATGTGCTCTAAGAGAATGTGCCCATAAGAAGCTTTTCTGACAGATCGAACACGAGTGGGATTTTACGCCGGTGTGGATCTTTGTATGGACTTTTAAACTGCTACTTCTGTTGAAGGATTTATCACAAACCGTGCACTTGAATGGTTTTAGATTTGTATGGACGATCGAGTGACGTTTCAGTCTTGTTGACGATGGAAAAGCTTTGTCGCATACCCTGAAACAAAAATTAGATATAGTAGGGCTAATAGTTTTAGTTTTATAATAGTTATTTATCTACAACTGTCATATAACGGGTACGATTTGACACTATTTTCAATGTCATAATGTCTAGAACAATATTAATACCAGAATTGAATATTCAAAATAACATTGGAAGTTGCATTTTCAATTTCCGAAAGGAGATTGTCTTTGAATTTTTTTTAATTTCATGATGATTATGATTTTTATGATTTATAAATGAGAATAAATATTTCTATTTCTATAGGTACTGTTAATAATACTAATAAACAGTTGTAGATAATATTAATATTGTGTAAGTAACACGTGTGATAGGAATTATTAACGCACGCATGAAGTATGCACGACCAGGCCGTAGGCCGAGTAAATTTATTTTACAACTTTTCGAAAGTAGGGCAATAGATCATTAGTGTCATATCGAGAGTACCTATAGGCAACCCATAATACATGAATAATAATTGTGTTGCCTTCCTTAAAGATACCTACACAATAAAAGTGGATTGGGAAAAGTAGAATTCGATAGATGGCGCCCTGTAACGTCAATGTCAACTTAGCAACGAAGTGTGGATTTATGCAGCAACATTTAACAATTATCAATTAGCATTTAACAATTAACATTTATAAATTATAAGTTAAACTACTCATTTCACTATGACTCCATTTATGAGACAATTAACAATTATACTTTGGCAAGTTTATCTGAAACCGTGAAAGGAATGCAGTCGAAAATATTCGACATTGCCACGTTTAACTATGATAAAGTTGAAGTAGGTACTGATTATGTAGTGATAATAACTATAAATGGGTCTTTTTATTATCAACAATATTAAAAATATGATTGAACGTTAATTTTATAATGTGCTTGTTTCCTTGGATTTATTCTATTAACATTATTTTCCAATTCATGAATATTAAAAGAGAACACTTTTCCAAATTTGTTATGGGCTTCTTAAAGCTCTGGCAACGTTGTACGAAAACCATTATGACCACACCCTCCGATGACATAACACTAACTGTTTAGGTCTGATTTCGTGTTTTTATTTTATTTTTGATATAGTCATATCTAAGAAAAGTTGCAGGGAAGGTTACGTTTGTATTGAGTAATATTTTGAATCTTTAATACCGACTGATATTCTCTTTGATCTGCATTGAAAACAAAAAATAGAATAACATAACCTCTTCCATAATATCTCTGATTATATAAAAATATTACCTCAGAAATGATGACAGTTGAGTTAAATAGAAAAACACAGTTTTAAACTTTTTTACTGACATAAAGATCAACAAATAAAGTACGAATTTACGGTAATTACGTTGACATGTATATAATACAAAAACAATGCAAAACGAATTATTTTACTCGTTGCGACAGTTACAATTTTTTCCGCCAGAGGTCTCATTGAATTCTACTCCTCCCAATAGGTAAACATAAAACAAGTTAATAATTTTATAAAAGATCCCGGAGCTGAGAACTTACCAGCAAAAAAAAAAAATTCGAAAACAGAACATTTACCTTTAAAAATTATATCACAATTTCCTCATCATAAAAACTGGGCACCAATTTGTAAGGATAAAAGGTCCTTGCTAGAGTACTTCACCTCAGGGAGTGGAATGGCATTGTTAGATGACAAATGTGGATATAGTCTAACTAAACAAAATAATAAATTCAACAAAAAATAATAACTAGTTGATCTTAGGAATTGAAACCCATTACTTACGAACATTTGAATGGCTTTTCTCCTGTGTGAGAGCGCATGTGTTGTACAAGATGACATTGCATTGACATTGTCTTTCCGCAGACATTACACATGTAAGGTTTTTCTTTGGTATGTGTCCTCATGTGATAAGTTAAATCTGGAGCTTGTCGAAATCCTCGACCACATATTGAACATAAAAAAGGTTTTGAACCTAAAATTATTACCTTCTTAGAAAAACACTGATCATATAAGTGAATATTGTGTACCTGTATGTATTCTCATGTGTGCTGTGAGGGTGCCAGATTGCCTGTATCTTTTCCCACATACTTTACATTCAAATGGTTGTTCTCCTGAATGGCTGCGAGAATGGTGCATTAGGGAACCATATACCTTAAATCCTTTTCTACATTCTGTACAAACAAACGGTTTTTCTTCATTGTGAGACTTTAAATGTACTCTCAACTGATTTGGAAATTTAAAAGATTTATCGCAGATGTTGCAATCGTAAAACTGAAATTATATAAATCAGTACAAAAGAAATTGTAAAATTATGTTATTTTTTACATACCACACTTCCATCATCTATCATATTTTTGTAATAGTTCATGCTGGGCATGTCTTTAGATGGTTTTTCAGTATTAGTTATTTCAAAATTATCAACATCCTCATCATTCAAATCAATATTGAAATCCATCTTTGGAGAGATCATCTCCAAATTCCCTACTCTAAAATTATCTTTAATCAATTGATCTACTGTGTCTTCTCCTAGTGGTATACAATTTTTTAAATCTTCACAGTCATCGTCTTCATCAATATTATCTACATTTTCTTCATCCAATAAATAATTATCCTTAATAAAATTCAAACCATCGGTGAGTAAATCATCTTCGGGCAACAAATCACTGTTATCAGAATTGTTTGAAGGAAATTTATCTAATGCAAATGCTTCTTCTGATATTTCTACGCCATTCAAATCTGTATTCTTATTATGTTGTAGCTGGTTTTGATTTGAGTTTAAACTTTTAATTTGCTCTAAGTAAGAATCAAGTAGCGACTGTGATTTGTTGCACTGCAATTGAAATTTGTAAGCACTGTGTGCAGAATCAATGCACTTAGCACATATCATGCTTGGTAAAGTTTCATCATCTTGTATCTGTAAAAATTGTATAAGAATAGAAAAAAGCTTTGTAATCTGTGTGTTTATCAATATTTAAGTCTGTTTTAAGATTAAGGAGTTAGGTAAATAAGCATTCGAGTAGATTTGAATATTTACAGTTTTCAATGAACTTGCAAACAATTCTAATAATAGATTATAAGAATTTGTACTGTTATTAATTACGGCTAGATGCTAGACTAAACATTGTTGGAAGAGTAATAACATTTATATTAATAAATGCAACACATATTAATTACTTCGGTACATAAGCTGTATTTGAGATCAATGTACATATTTATAAAATAAAACATGGAAAGTAGTCTGTTTAATAGTTAATGGTTTCAACTTACATTAATATTTGAGATGTTAATAAGAATTTCACATATTGTTGGCATCTTTTCGTCGGAATGTTGTTCTAATAGTTCACTATATATTGAAAACATAGTATTACATTCTAATAAGCACACCCGGCACACTTTATCTAAATCCGAAGCTAAAATTATCGTTTCCATTTTTGTTTGGATTTCGGATATTGAGCTAATTTATCAATAACATTTGGGTTTTTAACTTTGACATATGGTTATGGTATTAGTGATGAGCGATATTTCACAAGCCGTTATTTTTGACTGATACTAACAAATCACATTCGATTACAGTTTCTATTTGCGAATCTAGGTCACGTGATCACAACCATAAAAAGACGTAATATAACCACAGATTACTCCATCTAACTAAGATAACGTCTCTATATTATCTATGGATAACGTCCTTGACGTTTATCTTATTCGACAAGGTCTAATTTCGTTTATTGTCGTAAGTGGCACGTGGAACAAGAACGGTTTTACAATCCTTAATATTAACCATATTTTTATGGAGACTCGAGTATCTATTGATAATACCGTGAAAAGGAAATATTATTTATTTATTTTGCATCTTTTGTAGGCTTCTGAATTTAAAGCCATGATATCGCTCATCACTATTTGTCATATTACTGCATTGTGCATTGTAGTGCAGGTTGATTTTGTCACACAGGGATTCGATGAATATTAAAGTCGGTTTTGTATAAATAAAACAAGTATGTTCATCGAATGTACAACATTTACAAATAAGAGACAATAGAAGAAAAAAAGAATACAACATATAAAAAATATATGACCCTGGTTAAAAATCGGAACAACAATAAAGATTTATATACAATATTTACAAAATATCTACAAAATGACTAAAATTTTATAAGCTTCCTATATCATTAAAACGTTTCAATTTTTCTGGGAATGGATCTTTGAAAAGTACAGGATCTGCTCGAAACTCGACCGATTTGAGAGGCATTTTTCCGAAAGCCTTTTCAAATTTGTCTATACATTGAGAACGTTCTACCATGTGACCCAAATCAGCGGAAAGCATTTCGTTGTTAGCACATTCCGGACATTTGAATTTTTTCCTTGGTGTCACCTACAATAAAACGGAATATGAAAAGTAACAATATAAAACATAAGTTTTTTTTTGCAACTCACCTTGATAGGAGGCTTATTGGTTATGTTAGCAACTAAAAAATTCATCGCAATATCTTCACAATTCATGTGTTCGTCAACCCAATCCTTTATTTCTATTGGCAAGTGGGTGGTGTACAAATAACTCCAATATTTGTGTAAAAAAGCCGCCCCGGTAAGTACCATCGATATTTTATTTGTCCATTCCGATTCGTACCTCCAGGTATTGGTAACGTTATCCCAAATATGCGTTCTAGACGGAAAACCTGAGAAAACAAAACGCCAACATAAAACACAGAACATAAAACAGACAGGAAGGAGTCTTGTCATTCATTAGCTGTATAAGAAAATGCGACGGTAGTCGCCATTTGCAACACCCTAATTATGACTCATTTAGGAAGTTGACGTTGACTGACGTATATGGTTTATATAGTTTTTTTTTTTGGTGAAAATAAGTTTAAACGAAAGTAATATCAGAAGTATTATTCCATATTCGTATTTTCATTGCTCCTAGACAATATTGTTTGTATAGGACAGCTTATAGTAAAACATAATATATTTAATACATTTCAATAAGCTACAATTTTAAAATTTCACACATCTCATATCTTATACAAACAGTACGCCACTGTCAAAACGGAAACGACTATTCGCCATTTGCAACCTCTTATTTGGACGCAAACTTTTTTGGTAAATGCTCTGTTTTATGTTCTAAGCAAGGAACGATTGATAGCTATTTTATATTTCGTGAATTGGTAGCACTGGTGTGAAATTTGACGTCTGACAGTTAATAAAAAATCAAGGTCGCCGTTAGTGTATCAAGAATGCAAGAATGTCGAAAAAGTACGTAGGAAAGTACTTCAAATGAAGGTTATTTTTGTTTTCTACTCTCTAAATATAAATAGTGCTGTTATATTACGTCTAAATTCAATAAAAGCACAAAGTAAATACCGTTAACACAAAGAGACAAAATTCTATGGCTTATATCATTCATAACGTTAATCTTCTAATTTTAAGCTGGTAGTTAACGTATTAAATATTCAGAATTAAAAATTCTAGTCCTTTAATGCTTTAATCTAATTTTCACGTACCCACTATTCGGTCGGGAAATTCCCGCCATACTTCGTACGCAAACTCGATTTCATCCGATGTCAACATAACTATATCATCGTCGATATGTAGAACTGCTTCCGTTTCGATTTCTTTATATGGATAAAAACGATTCGATAGCTTGTTTGCATTTGTACGTATCACGTTAACGGGTTTTTCAATTTTCAGAAATTCTGACACTAAAAAAAATTGTAAAATTAATTAATTTATTTCCATCAGTATTTGATAGAGTGAAACTTACTTGGCGGTGGATTCTTTTTCTGGTTATTCCACACGACAATAATTTTCATTAAACTAGGTACTTTTGATAGCCTCTCTATTAGAAGATAGAGACTCTCTATTCTATCGTAAGTTAAAATTACAGCTGAAAATCCATGCGATTTTGGCGAAGTCATTGGAAAAAACAGTGGATTATTATTAATCTAAAAAAAAAACGTTCAAAAGTCAATACTATATTATGATACAGTAACAATTTAATAACAAATTGAAGCAAAGATCATATGCATCCCAAGAAACAGCTGCAGTTGAGTTATGCAAGATACACAAGCTTGCCTGATTCTGTATAACACCAACATCAGCCATGTACTTCTGGACCTCCTCCTGATTGGCATAACTGTCAAGTAAGAGGAAATAGAACAAGAATAATAGATGGGATCACAAGATAGGGGATAGATTTTTGAAATGAAATCAACGGACCACATGACTCCTATGCACTTCTTCAACTTCCTGGTGATTATACAAGATCGAAGGTAATGGAAATATGACAACCTAAAAGGGGTAAACCTGTAGACAGATTCTAGTAAGCAGACAGACCCACAATCAAGAAAACTAAGAAATAAGGGTTTCACTAGTTCCAGTGCTACGCTATCTTTCAATGTACGGATGAAAATATGCACTAACCACCAGGCATCACTGGAAGGCTCTTATGAACCCAAAATGACATAAATACTAGTATGGTAATCGGGGCTAGTACTAGAGTGTCACCAAGAGTTAGCTAACGCCTCGGCAGATAACAATATTATCCTGAGGCGGGTTAAAGGATACGACAGGAGTAAGAGTAATCGCATTGCCGATTCTTTAGCCAAAGAAGCGGCTGGACTAAAAATTACAGGACCCAGTGACACCTACGGCCTAATGACTTCGACAATTGCAATTGCGGAACTAGCCAAACTTTACACCCATGCTCAATCCCTTAAGAGATGGGATGGAATCAAAGGATGAAGTCTTGCCATGATCACCCTGGGCTACCCTGGGAAGCTGGCGTCGAAGAAATATTTGGCGATGATCAGGAAAAACCTACGTTTAACAGTAGGATTTCCGAGTGGTCACTGTCAACTAAGGAAACACCTCCATCCTATAGGGATAGTGAACACACCTCTATGCTGGATGTGTGAACAAGAAGATGAAACTGTCAGGCATGTCTTATGCGAGTTATCGTCAATAAGAGAGTTCGGTGAGTCTTGGCCTACACCTGCCGATATAAAGGAGATGTCTCCTAGTGACCTGTCCACCTTCCTGGGAAGGACAGGATGGACGATGACCTAGGAGGACAACTCCTCGGGAGGATGTACAATGGGTTAGACGTGGCAGGACATTGTGGCATTGAGGACAAATAAAAAGCTGTTGAACTAGCCAGAAAAGGCTCATAAACTCCATAAACTGGTCCAGAACCCGTAATCAGGGTTAATTAATTTGACATCTGTCATTATGTCCCGATAAGACAGGTGCTTTTATTATGGGTATGTAGAGGAATCTTTTTGGAAATAAAACCGTTTCTCTTTACTCCAATTTATTTCCAAAAACACTACATAATTGTGGAAGCTGAATCATCAAGATTTCAATATTACAAACAGATTGGTAGGGACAAAAATACATAAGCCAGAGAAAGACTGCAATAACAATGTATGGAGTAACTACTGCCATAAGAAAGAGCGCCCAGTTCAATATTGATAAAGGATACAGAAGACTAAGGGTTATCATAATGTGGGATAGTCAAGCAGCCATTAAAGTACTGAGCTCTTGTGTAATCAGTTCCAAAATGGTGTGAGAATGCCTAGACAAACTCAATGAACTAGGCGAGAGCTATGGTTTCCAGGACACACTGGAATAGGAGGAAATGAAATAGCAGATGAACTAGCAAAGAGGGGGACTGAAATACCTTTCTGGGGGCCTGAACCTTTTTGTGGAATCAGCCCCAAAATAATATTGGAAGAAATAGGTAAAGCCGAGAAAAAGAGAACATCTGACCATTGGAAAGATCTAGTAGGGCTTATACAATCAAAGACTCTTCTGGATGACTACAACCTGTTGAGATCAAATGAATGCATACGTCAAAGTAAAACTGCGCCAAGAGTTTTAAAGTTTTAAAAGGGATCCTAACGGGACATTGTCGCCTGAATGGGCACCTGAAAAAGCTCAAAATAGTGGAGGAAGAAGAATGTAGATTTTGTGGCATGGAAGAAGAAACATCCATCCACATTCTTTCGAACAGCACTTCAGAATCCTAGTGCACAGCACCTGGGAGATTACTGGATAGAAGAGGAACATTTACCGTTGAAGTAAGGGGGCTGAAGTAAGGGTGGTTGAACAGGTGAAGTATCTAGCAGTGATCCTTGATAAATCACTGACATGGAAGGCTCATCTTGATAGTC
>CAJUYI010004617.1:0-17956 GCA_910591695.1 Galerucella pusilla
TGAGCTTGCTCGGTTAAGAATAGGTCACATAAGATAAACTTATGAGTGTTTACTTAGTGGAAACCATCCTCCAACGTTTAAAAATTGTTGCACACAGTTGTAGATTTTGTGGCATGGAAGAAGAAACCTCCATCCACATACTTTCCAACTGCACAGCAATTTAGAATCCTAGAGCACAGCACCTGGAAGATTATTGGACAGAAGAGCAACATACACCTAAGTTGATGCATGCCTGCAGATATCCTAAAATTCCGGGAAATAGGACTAAAGGAGCTACTAGTTTCTGAGACTCTCCTCAGAAACTGAGTAGAAGTGAAGGGACACAATAGATCTTTTAGATCTCAGTGAATACATACATACATACATGTCGTTTCTCATATTTTTTGAATATTATCCTGCCTTTTATTTACAAGCTGGTACTTATTTTAAGATATAAGCTATGTCGTTTCTCAATTTTTTAAATATTTTCCTCTTTTTCTTCCACAAAGCGGCTGGGAAAGGTATTATTTGGATACTTGCTGAAACAGCCTTAATTGTGGGTATGTCAACTTTCTTGTTGGATCATTGCATGAAACATTGACTCGCATTATAGTACAATATATTACATAAGAAGCTTCCGTACACCAGAGTAACTGTTTTTTCGCGACATTTTTGGTATACTTGACGTAAGGGATATTGTGCGGACTTAAAGTTGCTAGCTTTTTGTTTGACTATAACACGATAAGAAACGATTTTTTTTTCAGGGAGCCGTCCCTTCGCCAGCACTACCTTGGCCTATTGTGGATAAATACTGTCATAGTCCAGCCAATATTTTAATTTATAATGTTTATTTGACGATAAATTCATTTAGTATTATAATTTCAACTAATAATGGTTAAAATGTTCCTAATAATTTTTAATTATCCAATAAATGTATTGAAAGTCTAACAATTATTTTCAACCCGCAATTAGGGAGCGCTGTCATACGTTTAAAAATACGTTATGTATGGAACAAACTTCAAACAATATTATCCTTTTGATATTTAAAAACATCTTAAACATACTACCTTATATTTATTCTCATTTCAAATGATTTATTATTTTTTTCTTCTTTGACTGAACTATAACTATATTTGGGAAGGGTGAGCATACATATTTATTAGCAATTATATTTTTAGTTAAAAATTAAATATTTACAATGTGGCGTCCTTAGGAAATATCGAGTTCGGTCCAAAATATTATGTGTAACAACGACGAAAATTAAAATAATGGTGATGAAAGTGATAATTTTAGTCATTCGTTTTCCATAAAAAATCGAATGTGATACAAAAAGGGCTCAGTTCACGTCTGGTATCCCGTTTAAACCGGAAGCTCTTTTATCAATTACATGGAATAGAATACAGAGTTATGTTTGGTAAGTATACAAAAATAATATTAATACCTTTCAGAGTTTAGCTCCGCAACATAACTCGAAGGGGATATACGATTAGGTAGCTGCATTAAAAGAATTACGTCGATAATTTTTTACTGGATATAGTAACCAATCAAATTACTTAATTTCAAGTCATGCGTCAAATTTCATCCAATCACCGCTGTATTACAGCAATAATACCCTACATGTGGTGTTTACTTTTTATTAAACATTAATTAAACGTCAAACTGACAACTGGATTAAAAATGTAGCGAAGATTAGGTATTGCAACTAACGATTCAATTAATTTACCAATTGTACTTTTCACAACTGTAGTTTTAAATAAAAATGAATACTATTTGATTAAAATTGATAAAGTTTGTATTGAAAATTATTAAACATCAGATTGGCAATCAATTTTTTAAAAGCTACAAAATAAAAAAAATTATCTTATCGAATACTCCTCGGGTCTTGATAAATACTCAAAATTTTGTCGTCGAGAATCCTTCAAGCGTGTTTCTCAAAGATAATAGCCCTCGGCTTGCGGCCTTGGGCTATTATCAAGCAACACGCTTTCAGCATTCTCTATGACAAAATTATCTCGGTATTATCATTGTCTATTATCAAGACCCTAGGGGTATTACCACTGACTATTTCACTAGAGTAAATTGATAACTGACCAAATTTGAAGGTTTTGAACTGGCAAGTATTATTAGCATGAATAATACAAGATTTGGAAATAATTCAATAAATGAAATAGACAGTACAATTAAGTAAAGTATACCGCGAAATACAATGAAGACAAAAAAGTCTGCGTGGGAACAGTTTAGAATGTTTCTGGACGCACATAATTATATGTTAGAAAAGGATACTTCTGAACAAGTCTCGGAACAAGTTATAGCAAAAATTCTTGAAGATTATGGTTTTAACATGAAAAAAAGAGATGGAACTGATTATACTGAAGCTAGTGTGCATTCACTTCGGAATACGATTGCTCAAATGGTTCAGGAAAAATATTTTCTAGAATTTAACATCAAAATTGATCCTTTGAAGATATTACCTATAAATTTGCTAGATTGGCCAGAGATACAAAACGTAAAAAGCTTCAGGCTGAACCTGAAACCAGAAAAAGAAGTTCTAACGCGTTTACCAAAGAAGAATTAATGGAAATGGTAGAAAGCTATTCTGAAGATAATCCTGATGGGTTACAAAAAAAGTTTTTTCATTTAGGTCCTTTCGAATTAGCATGGCGTGGAAATGAACGTGCTAATTGTGATATTAATTACATTTAAAAAGAATATGATAATAAAAGTAATTTTACTGGCAGGGTAGAATATAATCCAAAACGACACAAGGAGGCTTAAAAGCTTTATCTGGCAGTAAGTGGCTGGTAATAAATAATGCTAACAACAATTTGTGTCCCGTTCGTTTATTTTTGAAGATTATTGAAAAAAGAGAATCCAATCCTTATCTAACAACAAGATTATTTTTAACAGTACATCCAAATTGGGAGAAAGGAATATGGTACAAAAATTCACCATTGGGAATTAATACAATTTCAAAGTGGACGAAAATATCGGAAGAATCAATTGGTATAGACACAAAAAAAAAATCATTCACATAGAGCTTCTGCAATATCTGCATAAGCAAAAGAATGAATTGGTGAACAAGAAGTAATTAAGCTTACAGGACATTCTTCTGCCCATTCTTTGAAACCATATTTACAATTAAATGAAAAACACCATTTCCAACTTATAGAGAACCTTCGAGAAAATAAAAATAAAGAAAAGGAATCCTCAGTTTCTAACTTAAATTCATCACAGGTTATGATGCAAAACAATCCCCAAAATAATGCTACAACGTACAATTATAATAATTGTACTTTTCACATAAATAAGTAATTTTTGTTCATAATGTTATTATCTTTTTGGCTTTGTATAATTGAAGTTTGCAATAAATAAAACGTTTAAACATATGATTTTTCAGTTTTTGTAAGGTAACATTTTTCTCTTGTCGTATTCAAGTTTGTTGCTTTTAAGTAATTTTACTCATGACATTTAATCCAAAACCACTCGCCTGACGGCTCGTGGTTTTGTTAAAAATGTCATTCGCAAAATTACCAAGCAACAAACTTTCATGAAAATCGAGAAATTTTGCCGACAAAATTCTCACACTTGTGGTATTATATATGACTATACACACGTTTGTCACTGTCACTGTCAAGTTATTGCAATATATTTTTTTCAAATTTCTTAAAACAGGATAATGGGAAGTTTTTGGTTTTTTTTTTCGGATATATCCGCAATCAGTCAAAAATTTTCAGAATTATGATATTGTACAGCTTTTGTCCTATTTAACCGAATGTGTTTCTTTAAGATTGAGGAAATTAAAATCACTACATCAAGATATGTGATATTACTTCAAATAGAAATAGCAATTTTTCAATGTAATAATTACTGTTTATCAGTGTAACTTTAAAGGCTGACAGTAACTAGATAATAGATTAAAATGGATGAATCACCTCCCTCAAATAGCTCAACGACAGACCGGCTTTTACCACCATTAGTCTTTCAGTTCAAAACGGAAGCTAAGAAGACATACAGTAATGGTATACGGACTTCCTCTCTTGTAGAGAAGCCCCGACGAACTTATTTTCAACCAAGCAAACCCCAAAATAGATCTCCCCTAACCCTAACAACTCTAATATTTCATACCCTTCTTGTCGCTTGAAGTTTTTCTATCTACACCTCATATGCCACCGGAAAATATTCTTTGACGATGCTTAAGGTTGGGTGATGTGAGCTAAATATAACTACGGATTATAAAAATGCAATGGAAAATAATCAGTTTGTTATCAAGTAATTTAATTGAGTATTTGTTTGGGAAACAATGTTAGTTAATGTACAATACAATGAGCCTTTTCAGTAGATGCTAAATCTCTAGACAAATATCTTTATTTGAAAGATTACTGATATTTTTTCAGCTTGTGCAGCTTTGTTTCGCTGAAATCTTGTTTATCTATGTCGCCTCATAACGACCGTTCCGTGCCATTGGGGTTACAAAGAATGTTTCATGCAGACAGCAATTTTATTATTGACCTTTGAGGTTGTGTTTGAAGCAATTATTTACTGTCGAATATTTTAAGGTGTTTAGCTAGTTCATCTGTTTGTGTTGTGTGTTTTATTTGCTCTAAAACAATGCTTCCTAAAAAACTTGTTGGAGTTAAAGTAAAAGTTATCCACAGTCAAGGACGACAGATTGTTGAAAACGTTGAAGTCCGAAGCTGAACATGGAATTCAAAATCCTTTAAAAAATCATCGGTAAGTCAGATAAAAAAGTATTATAATCTAATATATTTCTGGCATTCAAATGTCACCATTATTTTTGATAAATAAATATTCCAATTTTGTGTTTTTTTTACCTTTTTCAACAATATAAGAACAAAATTGAGTTTTAATTTTTGACTGATTTCGTCGTTAATTGAATTAAATTATTTAAATATTTTTACCAGACCAAGTATTTTCATCTACCAGTGTCTATTGTATGTGAAAATATCTGGAAAAGCTTCAATAATTCTTAAATATTCTTTATCTAAACTATACTATATACTATGAATATATTTTTCTAATTTTGACATATGAAGTGACACTTTTCAAAACTGATTGACATTATAAAACGTCTTACTTTTTGTAACTAGTTGCATAAAGTCAAATTTTATGCAATTGGTGACGAAAAATGTATTTCAAAATTAGTGACAAAAATAATTATTCTATTTATTAAACTGTTATAATACAAGTTAAGACATAAATTATAAATTAATTATTATAAATATTGATAACCTAATTATTGCAATTATTCAAATTAATTCCCGACGACATATTTTTTTCATTGCTCGAACTTGCTGTTATTTGGGAAGCGGCGCACATTGCATTAGATGTTTCACCAAATATTTCTTGCGCTATAAGTTTTTTATTATTCATGGAATTTTCAACATATCCCTCCGCAACAGAGGTAGATTTCCAACCTCCATGCCTCTTTAATTTTAAAATATTAGCGCCACTGTCTGCTAGGAAAGTGGCAGAGCTTCTTCTGAAGCAGTGGCCAGTATATAGAACAGGATTTGAAAGACCAAGAAATTGTGCAATAACTTTTGGCAGACTGCTAAATGTGTTAATTTCCACAGGATTTCTGGTACATTTTCCATTCGCATATTTTACAAAAAATCTGTTGTGTTTAAGAACCTGTCTATTATTTCAACAAGATTCGTATTTTCAATGTCTCCAGTGGTAATTGCAAACTGCCGTATAACTTTTGTTTTTGAAGGTGAGATATCAACACGAAAATGGCTTCCTTCGTCTATAACATTTTCAACTGGAAGAAATGTTGATTCTGCTTTTCTGCATGCTCCTGCCATTCCAATTATCATTGCAACCTTAGCCATTAAGTATTCTTTGTCATCAGCTTCCACTAAAAATTTGGCAAAATCTTCTTTAATAAAATTTTTTGACTTTTTAGCACTGTACCCGTCCGCTTGCCTTTCAATATATGCTACCAAATTTGTATATTTTTTAATATCAATATTCCTTTTCAGATTTAGTTCAGACCTTAACATTGAGTAAAGTGTCCATAATGTGGAAACTTTAAGATCTTTCTTACCCTCAAAATATGCAAGTAAAACTTCCTAATTAACATGTTTAATTTTCTTCTCATCACACCACGTAACAAAATTTTCGTATGCCAAATCATAAACTGCCTTTGACTTTTTGGGAATTACTGATAATAGAGCATCACCTGCTGCCTCTTCAATATCGCTTGGTAGCTATTCAGAACTTGAATCACTCATTTAAAAAAAATAAAACTAAAAATATATCAATCTCGCTAAAAACCTTCCGTCTAGACTTTTTTACAAAATGTCAAACTGACAACTAACATGAAGTAACAGCAACAAACTAAATTTATGTTATAACCAAATTTTTATCAATTATATTAAATTCTATTTTTTTATTACTTTTTCAAAATTAGAAAAAATCTTGTATGCAATACGTTACGAAATGAAATTTTGTGTAACTTGTGAGTTACACAAAATTAGGCATTTCCTAACTGATGGCATAAATAGCTATTTTAATATTGTTATTTTGTGTTAGCTCACTAAATGTGGAAACTTTACCCTACTGATTTGGAGTCGAATGTGCCTGTGAAGTGTGCCTGATTAGGGCTACTGGTCTATTCACAGGAACAGTACAACCAAGAGCACAAAAAGCCTAAAATCTGAGATGCCGAGGTCTCGAATCATCTGACTGGTGGTACAGAATCAATCAATCCATTTTATCACAAGTCTTAATTATATAAATTTCTTCTTGCTTTCTAATATTTGTTGTTTAAAAATCATATTACCCTAGTGACTACTTAATTTTTGGTAGTAATTGCCAATAGATCAAACATAATTGTTCTCTAAGGACTGAATATCTCGAAAGTATTTGAAGAAGTTGCGTGACGATTCCTTTCAATTTATAATATTTATAGTCTCTACAGAGCACTTTTCATGAAATTACCTAAGTATCTTCATGTTTATCAATATCAGTAGTCTGTTCCAGTATACGAGGTGTCCCAGGACTTCGTACCAAGAACTTGAGAGATTATAGAAAAGATAAAAATGTTGATAGTACTTCATATAAAATTTCTGATTTTTTCTATTCCATGCTGAGAGCACTGCTGTACCCAAGGTCTAGGACCGGGGAGGAATTTAGTAGTGTGTCTGATATGATTTGATAAGTTGGGAAGGTAGGGAAGCTCCACAGCACCTGAGTCAATGGATTTTTAAGCTGCTGCCTCCTTATCTTGGACAACAGCTGTACGATTACCTTTTGACGTTAAACCATATTATTAAAAATAACCTCAATACATTATACGTATAAAATCATGGGCTTTGTGTGACTACATTGTTTGTCCTGATATAATATATGTAGACTCTTCAGGATCAGTAGTGCTTGTCTGCTCTCTGTATAGATGCGTAGATGTCATTCAGGTAAGCTAGAGCTGCCAAAAGCTTATTTTATATTGTAGTTTATAGTAGTTTGTGCAACTAGTGTGGATATGATGGCCATATCGCACGCAATCGTTCAAGTGCGATATGGACAATCCACACGAGTCGAACAGTATATTTTTTCTACGACACATTCAAGAAAAAATCTAGAAAATGAACATTTGAATAAACTGTAAAATAAATTTAACTTGAAATTAAAAATTTTCAACAATTTTATCCATAATCGTACCAATTCAATTTTATGTCTTCACTAATTTTTTGTGATAAACGTTCAGTTTTTTAATGTACAATTTGTATAATGTTACGGTTTCTTTTTTAAATATGCGATGCTGTTATAAATAGATGTTGACAGTCGGACTCCCGCAAAAAGGGTACCGTACCTTTATTTATAATAATGAATATTCTGCTAAATATTTCAAGCGTCTGCCTGTTGTAGTTATCAATATTGAGCAGAATAATTATTTAAAAATAAAATTAACAATTGAAAAAAAATTTCTTCATCCGGAATCGAACTCGGGTCTACCTGCATGATAGTCCGGTATGTTAACCACTTGGCTACCGAGATTTATGAAAAGTACTTCTCAGAAGTATTACATACCTTCATAAAAACTGACCTTCATCGGTAGTCCCTTAAATACCCATTTTATTCTGTTTTTAGTATTTGTTATTAATTTATAAGGTTTATTTTATTCAAGTTTATTTTTATAAATAAATATTCTGGATCCAGTGCTTCTGGGAGAGACTTTTTTGGACAAGTTATTTTGACGTTTCTCTAAATTGAAAAAAAGATGAATGACGAGTACTAAACGCGAATGCTGATTGGTGGATTTCATATACGTTCTAGGATGTATATGAAATCATATACGTTCAGTTAACCGATATGGCCTAAATTTCCATTCTCTAAACTGTGCAGGAAATGGATAATATACATGTGGGTGTAGAAAAAAGAAGTATAGTTTGCTTTCGTATCTAAAATGTCTTCACTTGATGACCTTAATGTAGAAATCCCAAAGCTGAACAATAATTATTCTTTTGAAGCATAAATAAGTATTTCAGCCTTCGTTCTTGGAATAAATTTATCTACGATCACCTTTGAAATTAGGCATTTACGAACCAAAAAAGTGTGTGAAATCATACATTATACATGTTAAGCCCCAAAAAATTAAAATGTATAGTAAGTATTTAGCGCCCATTAATTTTAGGAAATATGGCATCAGCGCCTTTGTTCCATGAAGTTCAGTTTCGCCATGAACGTTGACATGGCTGCATGTGTGTTTTATTTGTTGTTGAAACTAGAAAATAAATAAATATAATACAGTCCACAATATAATTATTACATCCAAAACATTGGTCCATCGACCCTGATGAGGAATAAGTGAAATTTATTTAGTAATCTCCAACAATTAAGTAGTAAATTGTTGATAAATGTAACCGGCAAAGCGCGGTAAAAAGAAAAATCAATAATCGTCAAGATAGTACATGCAGCGGGAAGCTCAATATAGTGCAAGCCAAACAGAGGAGAGAGAGAACAGGAAGGCAGTGAGAATAAAATTGTCGTGTTCCACCAAGGGTTCCTTTCGAAAAAGTCTGAGTAAGTTCGTTCCATATTTATATATATTAATTTGGTAATAGTTTGGATTTGTGTCAATACCATGGCTGAACTCGCGACATTAAAATCTCAAAGAACGACTATAAAAAGTAAGTTAACTCGATTTAAAAATTATTTTGAGTCAATTAATCGAGAAACATTAAATGATGAAATTATAAATGAATTGCAAGTTCGGTTAGAATGCGTACAGCCAATTTGTAACGAGTTTGAAGAACTTCAATTTCAAATAGAACAATTGAGTATTAAAGAAAATGAGTCAGAATCTCGGCCCGACGAAGCTGAGAGAAATGAGTTTGAAACAAAATATTATAAATTGATTAGCAATGTGAATAACTTGATACGTAAATATAATAAAGAAAGTTCGAATGACAGTAGTAATGGTTCCGTGGTCAGCTCAAAAACCGGTGTAGCTGATTTAAACTCGGTACAGTCATTAGTAAAGTTACCACCTATTAAATTGCCAACCTTTGATGGTCAGTATGGCAACTGGTTGGAATTTAAGGATTCTTTTATAGCCTTAGTGGATGGTAATTCTTCATTAAATAATATTCAGAAATTTTATTATTTAAGGTCCTCGTTAAGTAAAGAGGTTCATGACATAATCAAGTCGATAGAAGTTTCCGATGCGAATTATAGGATTGCATGGCAGTTTTTGACAGATAGATTCGAAAACAAAAAGCTAATAATTTATAATCATATACGTGCAATATTTGAGCATCCTTGTTTAATAAACGAATCATATAATGACCTGCGCAATTTGTATGATTGTGTTACAAAGCATTTACGTTCCCTTAATTCTTTAGGTGAAAACACAGATGCTTGGGATCGTCTGATTATATATATAATGTCTAGTAAATTTGACCCTACTACACGGCGTGATTGGGAAACGTATACATATGCAAATGAATTACCAGCAATGAGTGATTTAAATAATTTTTTGAAAAATAAGTGTGAGATATTGGAAAAATTGGAAGTCTCGAATAATGGCGCCGAGGCAGGTAAATATAAGCAACCATTTAAAAAATTACATAAACATGGACATAGTAATAGTTACCAATCTACTGATAACAAAAAATCAGAGAGTAATTTTAAGTGTTATTTTTGTAACCAACAGTCTCACAGCATTTTTAAATGTGAATCCTTTTTAAATCTATCAATTAATGATCGAATAAATGCAGCTAAACAACTTAAATTGTGTCTAAACTGTCTCAGAGATTCACATCACTCATGGAAATGTCCGAAAACAAAATGTTTTAAATGTAGGAAGGCTCATAATACGCTACTCCATAGGGAAGATTACAATAAAAATGATCAAAGATTAGGAAGCACCAACAGTGGAAATATTTCGCGCCAAGAGCAAGAAGTCCAACAAGCTCCTCCCACTCAGGGTAACAACAACACAGGCCAAATTCAAGGTTCTTCGTTGAATTCACATGCGACAGCTTGCGGTGTTGCCGGCTCTAGCCAAGAGACACTTTCTGGGGAAATTACGGCAAGTCATTCACAAGTATTACTTTCAACTGCAATTATTGAGTTGACAAATGGAGAAAGAATAATTACTGCTCGGGCCCTATTGGACAGTGGCTCCCAAAGCAATTTTATTTCGCAGGATATTTGTAAGAAATTAGGTATAAAACCAATTAAAATAAATCATGCAGTGAAGGGTGTAGGCCAAACATTAACTAACATAAATAAACAAGTAAACCTGACAATAAAATCACGTGTTAATAATTACAAAAGTAATATTAGTTGTTTAGTTCTTCCTAGAGTTACCGATAAATTACCAATAATGTCTTTTAATAAAGATAGCCTCAAAATACCTTCCAATTTACAACTGGCTGATCCTAATTTTAATGTATCAGCAGAAATTGAAGTATTGCTAGGATCAACCATATTCTGGTCTATTATGGGATCTGATCAGGTCCGGCTTGGACCCAAAATGCCAATTTTACAAGATACCAAATTTGGTTATATAATAGCGGGTAATTTAAATTTAGATTTCACATCTTTCAATAAATCGTTTAGTTATTTAAATATTTCGGATTCAAATGCTATGTTTGAAAATAAAATCGAAAAATTTTGGGAAATAGAAGAGATTAATAATAAGGAAAGTATGTCTGTATCTGAAATATACTGCGAGAACCATTTTCGTAATACTACAACAAGGGACTCAACAGGGAGATTTGTAGTCAGGATTCCTTTTAAGAATAATCTAGATTTATTGGGTGATTCGCGTAATATGACATTAAACCGATTTCATTTGCTTGAGCGAAAACTCGAAAAAAATCCAAATTTAAAGGCGGAATATTGCACATTTATGAATGAATATCATAGTCTGGGTCATATGTCGGAAATTGACGATAAAAAGGATGATGGATATTACCTACCGCATCATGCGGTATTAAAAAATAGTAGTCTCACTACCAAATGTCGCGTAGTATTCGATGCGTCGGCAAAAACATCAAGTGGACTTTCACTTAATGATGTACAATTTAGTGGCCCAACGCTACAACAAGATGTTTTTTCTATTTTAGCAAGGTTTCGCATTCACCAATTTGTGATGACGGGTGATATATCCAAAATGTATCGTCAGATACTTATTAACCCAGATGAATTAAAATATCAAAAGATTTTTTGGCGAACACAATCAGATGAAAAAATTAGGTGTTTCAAATTAAATACCGTAACCTATGGCACGGCGTCCGCTCCTTATTTAGCGGTCAAATGTTTATTTCAGATTGCTACTGAAAATAAAACAAATTTTCCTAAAATTAGTAAAATAATTGAAAGAGATTTTTATATGGACGATTTGTTGACGGGTTCCAATTCAATGTCAGAATTGTTAGAAATTCAGAATAATATCGTTAAGTTGTTGGCCAACTATGGGTTTGAACTTAGGAAGTTTTTATGTAACAATAAGGAGCTGCTGAATAAATTCGAAACAAACAAAGATCTAGACGTTAGTATACTTAGTATAGGGCAAAATGAACAAAATAAAACCTTGGGAATATACTGGGACGCTAGTGATGATTCTATTAGATACAATATCAATATTAATAATAATTTGTGTAACGATAAAATAACAAAACGCGCGATCTTATCATTAATATGTCAAATATTTGATCCTCTAGGTTTACTGGGTCCAATTATAATAATTGCAAAACTTATAATTCAACAACTTTGGCAATTGAAGGTAGACTGGGATGACAATATCCCTCAAAATCTTATAAATATATGGTTCTCATTTTACACAAATCTTTGCGTTATTAAGGAAATAAAAATTCCAAGGTGCATAATAATTCCGCAATACATAAGTATTGAATTGCACGGATTTTGCGATGCTTCGATTAAGGCTTATGGGGCGTGCATATATATACGTTGTTTAAATGCTGAAGGGAAATATTACTCTCATTTGTTGTGTGCAAAATCACGCGTGGCTCCATTGAAGCAAATAAGCCTGCCTCGTCTTGAATTGTGTGGTGCGCAATTACTTGCAAATTTGACAAGTAAAATATTGGCGGTAATGGAAATCGATTTCAATAAATTATATTTTTGGACAGACTCAACAATAAATTTGTGTTGGATACGAAATGAGTCTAACAAATGGAAAACCTTTGTGGCAAACAGGGTAAGCGAAATTAGGTCACTTACCAAACCCCAAAATTGGTCTTATGTGAAGTCCAGCGATAACCCAGCTGATTTATTATCCAGAGGAACAACTGTTGAAGTTTTTAAAAATTCAAAATTATGGTGGCACGGACCTGATTGGCTTTTGGTGAATAACGAAAGCTGGAATGTGACTGAACCTGTCCATGAATTCACCTATACACCTGAACAAAGGAGCGTCTCTTGTGCTATAATCAAACCTAATAATGAAATAATGTCTATACTCCATAAGTTTTCTTCATTTTCAAAAACTTTGAGAATACTGGCGTATATTTTACGTTTTGTGACTAATAGCAGGGCAAAACATACTGACAGAATTTATGGTCCATTGCTTCCCGAAGAACTTGACGGAGCTTTAAATCTAATAATTAAAAATGTACAAATTGAATGTTTTCCTCACGAATATTCAAATTTAGGTAACAAAAAAGAACTAAATAAATCAAGTAAAATTTTGTCTCTTAATCCTTTTCTGCAAACCGGCATAATGCGTGTAGGCGGTAGAATAAAAAATTCAACTCTTCCCTTTGAGAATAAACATCCAATAATTTTACCAAGTAACCATTTTTTGACTAATCAAATCTTGAGACAAACCCATGAACGGTTGCTGCATTGTGGTGTGCAGAATTTGTTGTACGCAGTGAGAGAAAGATACTGGCCTATATCTGGTCGAAATGCCTGCAAGAATGTAATTCGGCATTGTGTAAAATGTTTTCGGGTTGCGCCAAAGGACTCTAACTACTTAATGGGAGACTTACCTGAAGTACGAGTTACTTCTCATAGTATTTTTGTAAATGTGGGTACTGACTATGGTGGACCTTTTTTGTTAAAGGATAGGCAGACGCGCGGTGCTAAAATTATTAAGGCATATATGTGTATTTTTGTATGTATGAGCACAAAGGCCATACACATTGAATTAGTGTCTGAACTGACCACGCAAGCATTCTTGGCTGCATTCACCAGATTTGTAAGTAGACGAGGTAAACCATCTAATGTTTACTCAGATAACGGTTCAAACTATAAGGGTGCAAATAACGAACTTTCCAAGATTTACGAATTTTTAAAAAATCAGTCAGATGTTATTGCAAATCAATTGGCTTCTGAGTATAGTATAAAATGGCATTTTATACCCGCGTCTTCCCCCAGCTTCGGCGGACTTTGGGAAGCTGGCATCAAGTCAGCAAAAAGTCATATTAAGCGCGTTATAGGTGAAAATCGTTTAACATTTGAAGAATATGCCACAGTGTTGACACAAATTGAAGGTATACTAAATTCGCGTCCGCTATCTCCACTTACTCAGGACCCAGACGACGTATCGGCGTTAACACCAGGACACTTTTTGATCGGCAAACCACTCACTAGCCTTCCTGAAATTAATCTAACGACCACTCCAGAGAATCGCCTCACCAAGTGGCAGCATCTCCAATATATGTCGCAACATTTCTGGCGTCGGTGGCAAAAGGAATATCTGTCGGAACTACAAACTCGCTTGAAATGGCGACAGAATTCCACAACTTTAATCAAGGTTGGAACCTTAGTGTTGATAAAAAATGACAATGCTCCGCCTATGAATTGGCATTTAGGCAGAGTCATTGCCGTACACCCGGGAAAGGACGGAATTAACCGCGTAGTAACTTTAAAAGTGAACGGTGGTGAAATAACACGTGCAATAAATCGCGTATGTGCGTTGCCCATTGATTGAACTTAATGTAACAACCAAATTTTCGTTATTATTATTATTGGTCTCATTATTATAATACAATAATTGTACAATTTAATATTAGTTATTCATTACAGTATTTACTTTATATCAGATGTTATTAAGGCCATGTGAGTTTATGTTTTTCTATAATTTTACTATTAATATTTTTCTTTGTATTAAGTTTGTTAGAACAAAAACTACGTTCTCAATTGATGTTGGTGTTCTACCAAAGGGTATCGTAGTTTTTTATTAAGTTGAGTAATGTAAGAATTTTTAAAGTACTAGGGTACTTTCAAGGCGGGCGGTATGTTAAGCCCCAAAAAATTAAAATGTATAGTAAGTATTTAGCGCCCATTAATTTTAGGAAATATGGCATCAGCGCCTTTGTTCCATGAAGTTCAGTTTCGCCATGAACGTTGACATGGCTGCATGTGTGTTTTATTTGTTGTTGAAACTAGAAAATAAATAAATATAATACAGTCCACAATATAATTATTACATCCAAAACAATACATAGGTTAAAAAGAGTGCGTAAATGAACAACGCTTTTTATATGGGACGTACTTTCATTATAACACCCAAAAGCGTGCGTAAATGACCAATGCTTTTTAAATGGACTTTTCATTTCAACACTCTTTTTTAGCTACGTAATTAGTATCTAGTTGTCTTGAAGTTAGTCGTTTGTTGTATAAACTTTTGTGCTGTCAGTAAATTTGATAGAAGTGTCAGACATACTGAAAAATATTTGTTACTTTAAAAAAAGACATATTACCCAATGTTATAATTGATGGTTTTATTTGACGCCATATTGCGGTGGATCGATTGTAGTGCTATCTAGCGGCACGTATTGAAAGTAGGTACAATGTTGAAAACTGGGAAATCAGAAACTGTAATTAGTGTACAGCTATCTACTTTTAACTCACTTAATAATGTCAATGTTGCCATGTTTCAATTATAAACTAACTAGATATTTCATAGTTCCTGTAAAAAACCAAGACGCACACCTTAAATATGTTTGTGGTATTATGAATGTTATGTTTTCGTGTACATTTTAAAATTATTAAGTTTATACATAATATATACTGGAAAAAAAGGTTTCTTACAATTATTGTGTAGGGTAGGGCGGGGCTAGTTGAGCATAGGGGCAAGTTGGGCAATCGAAATATCTCGAAAACTATACACGGCACGAGAAAGCATCAAATAGCGAGAAGAAGGGGTCGCGGGATGCGAACTCATCACGAGACTGCCAGTGGCGACTACTCGATCGAGTGAAGTACAAACGCGCATTGTTTTTTTTTGTAACCAAAAGTGAAATAATTATAAAGCGGAATATTTCATCTGTAATAGTTATATGTTATCCGATTTTAATCAGGTGAGTGTTAAACTTCCATACATTCACAGTACTTTTGATATGTATAAATATTTAGGGTATAATTCTAACAGGTTTTTGACAACCTCACTTTTGTTTTGAAATTTCGGATTGGGGTTAGTTGAGCTTAACTAACCCCACGACTTAGAAATAAAGTTATATATTCTTTTTATTCTTTTTAGGATGCGGACTTACAAAAGAAAGACTACGAGATGTTACTTTACTCAAAACTTAAATGATGCTGCAAATCCACTAGCCTTGGTAGGGCAACATCATTTAATGCTCAGATGCTTAAGATACATTGATGTTTTGTTGATTCTATTTTCGGTTTATTATTCAAATAAAATTACTTTTAATTGTGTTGTTTTGTCACTAAGAGACTATAAATAAAAAGTTGAGTATCAAACAGAAATTTTATTTCATGTCTATTTAACATTTAACCCATCATTTGGTTAGACATTCAAGTGCTCAATTTGCCCCATACCCTTGCTCAACTTACCTCACCCATGGGGTACGTTGAGCATACTTGACTTTCTGCATTTAATCAGCTGTAGCTCTCAAATTTGACTCATAAGAAATAAATTACTATGGACACTTTTGCAAACAGATAAATTCCTGATCATTCAGTATGCATAACAAGCCATTAATACTTATCGTTGAGGAGCTATAACCGCTCAAATGAAAAAGTGCTCAACTAGCCCCGCCCTACCCTACTTCATTGGTTTTGAGTTAAAAACATAAATATTTATCATCTGCCACACTTCTATTATGGCCAAAGATAAGTAAGTGTCACAATGTTACCAGCGCGTGGCCCTTTTGGAAAACTGAAATCATGGTATTGCTGGTATTGTGATACTCACTTATCTTTTTTCAAGTGTGGCGATTGGCGAACAATAAATAGTTTATGTTCTCAACTTAAAACAAACAAAATACACAACTTTTCCACTTTTATTAATATCACAAATATATTTAAGGTGTGTCTCGGGTTTCCACAGGAATACTGTAATATCTAGTTTGTTTATAATTAAAACATGGCAACATTGACATTTTTAAGTGATTAAAATGTATATGGTGCCACATTAATTACCCTTAGTAGTTACCTATTTTTCTACCTCAGGACTACTTTCGATAAGTGCTCCTATATGGCACTACAATACGATCCACCACAGTATGGCGCCAGCTGAAACCATCAATTAGTAATTTAAATAATTGTCCCCATTTTACTGTGAATATGAATTTAAATAATTTATTGTGTATATATTTGTTTATGGAAAATTAATTTTTATGTTTTTCAACCCTTCCAGAGCAGAGCACATTTTTTTTATTTTTTCTTCATGTGGTCGTAGATAAAGTTTTGTCTGACACTTGTGCGTGAAGTTCTTTTGCGCACCCGTTGCGAAAAAGTATAACTTCACGCACTTGTATCATGAATAACTATTTCAGTTTTAAAGCAGCATAGGTAATCATTTTCATTTTTTCCTTATTTTCGAGAAGATGTAACTGCAATATTAATTTAACTCACTGCAACGTTGAGTTGTGTTTCAAATCTATCGATATCATGTCAATGTCCTCAATTATAGTTGACGATATAACAACAACTCCAAATTGGATCGATATGCATGGACATCAATAATTTTAAATCTATTTAAACGCTAATTGTGCAGTTGTGTGCTTGTACCGTACGTAAATAGTAAATATCCTAGCATTTGTCATTTGCTGGGATTATGACTTTCATTCGCTTATACAGAAGTACGTGCCAAAAACAAAAATAAAGGCGGTATATACAGAGCATTTCAATTAAAGCTAATCCACACCGCATAGTTATAAAGGCGTCACTTTTATGGAGGAATTAAAAAAAAAGCAAATAAAAAATCATGCTTATATGTAGACCATATGGCTTTAAATCCCTCCCCTAACCAGAAGGAGTCGTTAAAAACGAGTCTTTTTAGGAAAACTTACGTTAGAAGAACAACAGTCAATACGACAAATTCATGTGTTTTTCACTTCCACTTTATAAAGAAATACTTCATCATGATATTCAAAACATTATCTGTTTTTGAACCTCTACCAATTTGCATTTAAAAACAACAAACAGCTTTTTCTTTTGTAATATCGGCACAAGTTTTTCGAACACGGCTTTTCATTTTTAATAAAAACAATTGGGGATATTTATTTTCCAG
>CAJUYI010004618.1:0-17945 GCA_910591695.1 Galerucella pusilla
TGCTATTATTATTTTATGTTAGGATAAACACAAAATAGCATTTAAAAGTCGATGACTAAGATTCTTATCTTTTCAAGATATTAGATAACTATTTTATTAATAAGTTAGGTAAGTGATACAGTTCAGTGACGTATTTAAAAAATAAATACTCAATTACTAAATTTTATTCGTAAAATATTCGTTACTTTTCACTGGGGATGTGTGGAAAGCAATATAAATAGATTTTCTTACTTACTAGATATTGTTGAATCAATTTAAAATCCAATTTAATTTAATAAAAAATGAAAAAAAAATTTTAGGTCCCACCGAGATTCGAACTCGGATCGCTGGATTCAAAGTCCAGAGTGCTAACCATTACACCATGGAACCTCTGAATAGAGCGGAAAAAATAAGCCACAAATTGCGGTGACGAGTGTATTTTCGGAAATCATTGAAGAAAGATAATATGTTGTTTCTGATCTACGAAACAGATATAATAATTTGATAATTTGGATATAATATATCGACAAAATAATAGTTAATAAAAAAAATATGTGTATAAAATCTATGTATACTCTGGTAAATTTCTTTTGTAAAAACAATTTACACGCTTTTTTTGTTAGAATAGGTACTTTAAAAATATTTAAACCGATTAAACTGCCTAATTTTTTGTAAATTACAAGGGGAAATAAAATTTTCAATGATTAAATTAAAACCACTACTGGGCAGCAACTAGCCATACATCTTATACATATATACTAGACTAATCATGCACCTTTTACATTAGGCAACTAATAATGCACCTTTTAAATTATTTAAAAATGCCTTTATTGATACATTGTAGTGAACCCAGGATACTTTACAAATTATCAATAGATTTATTTAAAATAATGAAACGATTTTTAACTGATTATATGTATATCTGTACTTTTAAAAAAAGTTCAAATGATTAATTTACACGCTGAAAATGCTGTTACTTTAAACGAAATGTTTTTAAAACATGAGAAATGACAGTTATTTACGAAAAAATTTTACGGTGCATAATATATTTCAGTATTAGAACAATAAATAACAATATAACACTTGTTCACGACGTTGCTGCAGTGAGGATTTTTCATTTTAAATTACAGCCATTTAACGGGAGCCGAGAGAAAAAAAAAGGAGAGCGTTCATTACTTTCCAGAAATTTTATGGCTTTACATGGCAGTGGAAAGCGACAGCAATTTAAGTTCAAACGGCTGTTAATTATAATCGTTTTGTAATAAATTTTTTGTTCCAACTCTGATTTTTACAAATTATCAGATTTATGTATAAAACTAGATCTATTGTATTTCTACAATATGTGGATAAGTAGTCTGTACACTAGACAATAGACAACATATATTTTTATGTGAAAATATTCGATTAACTTTTAAAAAGAGTAAACTTTCGCCTCTCATTTATCACTGTTATCCACTCATTGTCAAATATATCGATTCCCGGGGGCGAGGAATTTGTATGTCGTTTACAGAAGGGTACGGCCCAGTTTCAATGACATCATTAAAAAACGAGATTTGAAAACGTTATTGTCCTAAGTTCAATTTCGCGGTCCGATAAATCTAAAAATTTAAAGCGGTTAGCGAGCGTTATTGGTTTGAAGTCGATTTTTCAATAAGGCACCTGTGCTACTACCAATACTACTTTTAAATTTGAACTTCAATTGGAACCTATTGAGGTTTTGTTCGTTACTGGTTAATTTTTTTACTAATTAGTTCCTAAATCATAAACTTTTCAAAAGTATCATTACAGTTTCCTGTAATATTGAATAGAATATCGAAGAATAGTTATAATTATCCTACGTTTTTTTATTATTCAATTATTATAACGACTCTCAAATTTGAAAATTACTTTAACTAAGAAGAAACAACTACTTCTGGAGCTATATGCCCCGACAGACGATGTAATTAATTAATTATCGTATTCTTAGTATCCCCTTCACTGGGGTGAATGTATTAATGTTATTTCTGAGTTATTTCCAGTCCAGAATTAGGCTCTCAGAGCTTCTGGAATCTCGAATCCGGTCTACAATTACAAACCAATAGTTTGTTGTAACTTGCAGATACACCCGCCATGTTTAACTTACGAATGTCTGTCGGGGCATGTAGCCCGAGAAGTAGATGTTGCTTCTTAGTGAACGGTCTACTTTTTGAAAAGTCCGTTACAAACTACACCTGTCAGATCAAAAATAAAAGAATTGTCATTTAGACATGATTTAGACCATAGATTTAGACTTCGTTTCTAGAGTTGTTGATGTTGCCACGGTAACTTTAAAACACGCGCGTTTTTTAAAGTTCGATTTAAACACGCTGAGGCGTGCTTTAAATAGGTAAAACGGTTCACCTATAAAAAAATATTTTATTTCACATTTTACCAGAGATGTGATCTACTATGAATGGACCTTAATAAAATTTGACAACAAAGTTTTCTAGTCTTAAACTTCAAAATATTATAGATTGTTAGTTATCATATTTTTTTCGTTGTGTCAGATAGGGACCAAAAATAGTATATTATATTATAAGGATTAAAAGTGCAATTTTACCATTTTTTCTCCAACAAAGTCAAAATTAAAATAACTTTAGTTTTATTCAAAAATCGTTAATAATTTGGTAATAAATTTGAACACTTATTAATTATAACAGCGATAGCAAGTCGGTAGTCACGGATATCTGGTATTGTTGGTAAATATTGATTGTCAAGTAGACGTACTAATCATATAATTTTTGTAGTACCTTACGCTGCTTTCAAAATGAATCCCGAACACGATGAAAATATATCTGCGGATATATTGCCCAATTAGTTTGTAAGAGACAATGTTTTTTTCTTCAAATTTCAATTAGAGAGCTCAAATGCAATTTTACTCCTAGGATTAAAAGTAGCGTTTTTAATCCTAGGATTAAAAGTGTTGCTAAGCAACGAGCAAATTTTTGTACGGTAAGGGTGATGGTGATGGCTTTTGCACCTGAAAATAGTACAAAAATGTCAACATTTTTTGATGGTTGGAGAAAATTTTTTTATTATTTCTAGTTAATCTTGACAACGGTAGCTGGAACGCTACCGATACGTCGAAATAAAAAATAAAAAACATTATTGTGGTTTGATTCCCAAAAAATAAAAGAGAAAATAACAAACAATAAATAAAATTGTTAGGAAAATAGAACCTGCTTTACTTTTTTTTTTAAATTTGACAGGGAACGCAATTTTCAATACAATCTTTAATTTAAGACTTAACAATTCGAATTGTTTCAAAACTTGAACTAAATATTGCACAAGACATTTTCTATTCTAAAATGGCCTTAAGACATATAATAGTATAATACGATATCCGCCAAAATAAACAGTACCGAAACAGAGAGTGCTGTGGAGTTGTTTATGTAATATGGATTTGTCATATTTGACTTAATTGTCATTAGTTGATATATTAATAGTACGCTGCAGTTAAATTTGATTTAAAAATGGTTCTAACAACGGAAGAAAAAGTTTTTTTGGTAGAGCATTATTTTCGTTCATACAGAAAAGGTCGTAATGATGGTCCAAGCTTAGAACAGGTGTCAATAAAATATCAACAAAAATTTAATAAAGCAGCTCCTAGTAAAATTGTGATGTTATAATAATAATATATGTCTTTATTCATTATTTACTTACATAATAAAATAAAATAAGCGGAATACTGATAATGAAAAGGCGAGGTTCAGCTGAAAGGAGCTGCCTTTAAACCTAACCGATAAAATATACACATAATATTATAACTCAACAAACACATTAATATATCATAACCAAAGAAGAAACAAATAGCAAAATCGGGTTGTGGTACGTTGTCACTGTTGCCTTTCCAAAAGCAGATCCTTTAAACGTTTTTTGAAATTCTTCAGGGTAAGTTCCTTGAACTCCACAGGGATGGAATTATATAGTTTCGCAGCATTATAGGAGAAGCTTCGTGTAAAGATTGTCTTAGTATGCCTTGGAATTAGTAGTGTGTGTTTATTCCGTGAGGATTTTTTTTGCGATAGCAGAACTAGTTTCTTCCGTAGATAAGGCGGATTACCAGTTAATAAAATTTTATGAGTGAGGGTGAGCGAGTGCATTTCTCTCAAATAATTTAATTTCAGCCATCCCGAGTCCTTAAAGGATGCACTGATGTGATCATACTTGCGGATACCATAAGAAAATCGAATGCAGTTGTGTTGTTAGCTGTTGAAAAATTTCGTCGTACTGGTAGTGTATTGTGTCAACGTAAAGGTTCTTCAGGTCGTCGAAAAACAGTATGCACTAACGAAAATGAAGGACGTGTTTTTAACCAAGTTGTGCAATCACCTCAAAGAAGTCTTGTAGGAACTGCATGTAAACTCAACATTAGTGAAAAGTCTTTACGTCGCATGTTCAAATCAATTGGTGGTTATCCATACCGTATTCAAGTTGGACAACGACTAAATGCTGCGGACAAACGTGCAAGAGAAATTTACTGTGGTCGCATGTTGAGTTTAATATACGAAGATCCCGAATTTTTGAAAAACATATGGTTTTCAGACGAGAGTCACGTCCATCTTAGCGGCTATATTAATCGACAAACAACCAGATTCCTTGGATTTGAACGTCCTGATGTCATTGTAGAGAAACCACTCCACAGTCTTCGAGTTACCGTTTGGTGCGCGGTATCTGGTCATGGAATGATTGGTCCTTATTTCGTTGAAGATGATAATCAGAATCCACTTACTGTCAACCAAGAGCGTTATAGAGAGAAAATTATTATACCTTTTGTGAGAGATCTAAATAACTTTTGCCGTGCACGAAATCTACAGTTTCGCACACAATGGTTCCAACAAGATGGTGCAACGAGCCATACAGCTGTGCGCACCTTAGACTTACTCCGTCAGCATTTCGATAATAGAATAATTTCTCGGGGAACAGACTTCGAATATCCTTCTCATTCACCTGATCTGACGCCACCTGACGTATACATTTGGGACATAATGAAGGACAAAATATTTCACTCGGAAAATCCGCCGGCGAATATTGCCGAACTACGGGAAAGAATACAAAATATTTTTCGGCAGTTACATCAACCACTTTTTATAAATATGTTTATTGACTTACAAAATCGATATGAAGCTTGTTTGCGTCGAAATGGTGAACATTTTGAACACTTACATTACAGAAATTAAAAATTAATTTTTATTTTTATTTTCGTTACTGTTTATTTTGGCGGATACTGTACATCTATGAAATCCATTCTACCGCTTTATGAAGATCTGAAAAATATTTTTCAAAAACAGTGACCGTTGAACTGAGAAGAAACAACTACTTCTCGGGCTATAGGTACTGACGAATATTGAATTACACTTCAAAGTCAAACGGGGTTGGTATATCTACAAGATATTTAACACCAACCACTCTGGGTTGCAATTAGAACGGACAACAAAACTTGTAGACCGGTTTTCTAAGCCTGATAAAATGGGGTGTTCAACTAATTCTTATTTAGGCATAACAGATAGTTAATTCTAAAGAAACAAATTATATGGCGCCATATTTATACAAATTTAATGTTGTAGTCTTGTTTTATCACCAATTAAAATACCACATTTAAAAAAATTTCCAGAATCTGACATTTAGATTATGTATTACGTCTTTAGTATAAATTGAAGTTAGGCAAAAATGTTGACATGGAACATAATTATATCAAGTGGCTGACTACACAAATTAAATGAGAAAAGAAGAAGTTTTTAGGATATTGACGTTGAGTTATTTGCATTTAGTTTTGGTTGGCCTTGGCTTGCTAGCCGCGGCAGTTGAAAATATAACTATTATTTTTGCCACTCATTCATATTATCTAAAAAATATAGTCAAAATTTGAGGTTGAACATCTTAGGCGAAAAAAAGGACTAATTAAAAATGTAATCAGTCGTTTCTTAAGCCTTGTCCGTAATAATATAACGTCATTCTGCTAGCTAGTAGCGGCGTAAGAATCTGAAAATCTACAGTCAGAAAAATTCACCCAGTGTTGTCAGTTTTGAATATTAAAACTCCTAGAATCACATTTTCGTGAATAATAACTTTTCAAGATAAGAACTCATCTTTAGTGCACACAAAAAATGTTGTAAAATGTTTCATTAAAACTGGTTTAAGTCAAGCACAAAAGGTAACCTAGTGCTAATAAAAAAGCACTACATAACCTGGAATAAATCGCTATGTGTCAGAAAATATGCAGGAAAGAAAGAGCTTTATTGGAACATGTGTTATCGAAATCTCATGTGAAAATTAGTTCTTTCTTTGAGCGATTTCTTCATTAAAAGTAAATTTTTTTCTTTCTTACATCTCTATCCCACTCTAATTAACCATTCCATTCCACTTGAGATTTACAGGTCGGTATACTACAACCTATAAGTTGAGGTTAAGTCTTGGTGAAGCTTTTAAAAATATAGGCGATGGCTTATTCGATTCGGAAAAGTGTATCGAAAGTATAGCATTTTTGTGCAAAAACTATTAATATTTAGAAATTAAAAAGAATCCTTAAAAAGAGGGAATTCACAATAAAAAAGTTCTTACTCTCGGAACTCTATCTCTTTTAATTATAATTTTAATTTAATGTATCAAAATATTCTTGAACTTTCTTGTTTATTGTAAAATAGAAAAAATGTTTGAATAATTGTCTTAAAAATTTCAGTGGCTAATAGGGGTCTGTTAGTCCCTTTCAAGATTTTAGTACACCAATTTCATACTTCGGTACTAATTCTCTTTAATAACTATCCATTTGGATATTTCAAATGTAAATTTAAATTAATATTCTTCAAAGCCTCCAATTTTGCATTTTTACATTTTTCATAATTTTTTTTATTGTTCTGAATAATCCTTCATGTTTTCCAAATAATTTTACTTTTCTTTCTGAACCACTTTTACTTGTCTAAACAATAATATGGATTGACGGCAAATTAATGATCTTCCTGTTGTTAATGTTTCATTAAGGTAACTGTATTATTTTTATATAGTAATATCACTTTAGACTTAAAATAATTTGTAGTTGATATTTATTTAATGTCAAAAAATTATTCATCTCATTTCAATAATATTGATGTATTTTGTCTCAACTGTTAACATTATCTCATGAGATCTTTTTTAATAAGTATAACATTTCTATTGTAGCCTGATGATGGTAATTTTGTACCGAAACTAGTTGCTGAACAATTTGTCCTTTTGGTGGACAATATTAAAATTGTGGTTTGGACTTTGAGTTTTATTGATCCTTCTTGTTTGGATTGTCTTAAAAATGTTTCGCCCTTCCTATAAACATACTTAACAAGATCACTTCTTAGAAGTTAGAAAAATTTCAATACTTTGTTTATAATAAGTAATATAAGTTAGCAAAAAATGGCATTTATTGTTAACTTGAAAATAATATTATGAACAAAGTAATGAAATTTTAGTTAGTGATAGACAGAATCATAATGGGGAATCAATGATTCTTGATGTTTTTATTCTCACAAGGTTTTTATGGCGATTGGAAAATTCATCTTTCGGATGATTTAAATAGTTCGCCACTTATGCTGTGACGTACATACCCTAAAAGAGAAGTTAGCTACATAAGAGTAGACAAAGGTACATAATTCTGTCGTCTTCTTTTTCAAAATCGTGATGAAGTACTTAAAGTTATGCTTATGTCATATTGCTATTAGATTATTTTATAAATTTTACTTTTACCATTATAATTATTCGTTAATTAAGTTTATATTTTTGTTAGTGTTAGTGATATTTTTCGTAAATTAATAGAATGACTGGGTTCGTACAGAGAAATACTGAACCACAGTCAAATTAGTAGTTGTATGTTGGTAGTACGACTCCATAGTAACATTTATGCATTTTATGAAAATTATTAGTACTTACTTGCGTATCGAGCGTTTCTTCTTAAACCTGAAACAAAGTATAAAATATCAATAATGTACAAAAGTTATGTAGAAACAAATAAATAAAGCAGTGGCTCTAGTCCCGACGCAGGGAGCCTTAATTTCATAAAAGATTATCGGCGAGGCGACAGGTACTCAAATTTAGTACCGGCGCAGGGATCTGAAAATCTTTTACCGTGTGTGCCCCCAGCAATACTATTGTTCTTCGAGAGGGGAAAGAGAAAATATCATTCGATTCCATGCGCTTTAACCCACTTTCCCGCACGCATTTTAGCTTTGAAAGTGTCACTTTCCCGCACTAGTGCGGGAAAGTAAAAGTATGCAAATTTTGACCTTATTGGATAGTTTTTTACTTCGGAAGTTATAACTATTCTTACACCAGGTGAATAAATAGTCCATCAAATGAAATCAACATATTGTTTTCTAGCTTTTTGTTGCATTTTTAATTTTCTGAAATTATAAAATAATGAAAATATTTTGATATAACCTTGTAAATTCTTTAAAGTAGTGTCACAATACAACTATCAAACCACCCGGGTTTGATATAAGAAAAATATATCAAATGAAATTATTTCATCTACAAATGACTTAAAATTGTTGCCGTCACCTTCATCGTCATCTTTATGTGACCTGCAAACGACGCCATCCTCATCAACGTCATTCACTCACCAGTTAACACCAAATAACTCCACTGGACCGGCAATTTTAAGTAATTCAGATAATGCAACAAATTGTGTTTCTAAAATTAATATTTAAAATAATACCAATTGATAATATTAATAATAGTTTTTGGTCTAAGTTTCATATATATACGTATGTTAAAATAAAATAAATTTTGAAAAATGGGTTGATATACTTTTTTGTATATACGGTCGTAGAAAAAATAATGTTCCTAACTCATGCGTAAAGTGTCTTTCCCGCCCTTGACCGCTTGCCCGAACTCCGCTTCGCGTCGTTCGGGTCAACTGCAGTCGCGTGCGGAAAAGTATCACTTTCCGCACTTGTTAGGAAAATAACTATATACACCAAGGTGATGAAGACTATTATTATTGATTGAGCACCAAAATTATTTCGCGAAGGGCTTTGCCACCAGCGGAATAAGGTGCGAAGCTTATAAATGTCTTCACCACCATGGCGAATTTTAGATGGAAAAACATGGAAAAAGATGTAAGAAAATATATTAAGCAATGTCACAAGTGTCAGGTCAATAAGGCAAAGAATAATAAATTTGTATTAACGGATACAGCAGCAAAGCCATGGGATATAACATACATAGATACGGTCGGTCCTTTTCCACAAAGCAAAAGTGGTAACCGTTATTGCATCATAATGTTATGTGAATTAACGAAATGATATGCAGTAATCATTCCCGTTGAAAACAAAGAAGCGAACACGATAGCTCGTGAAATATTTGAAAATTTCATACCAAATTTCGGTTTGATGAAACAGATTAGGACAGATTTAGGCACAGAATATAAAAATGAAATATTCAATGCTTTAACTAAAATGTTAAATATTAGTCATAATTATTCAACAGCATATCATCATCATCAATCTATAGGAGGTTGTGAGAAATTACATAGAACGCTTAATGAGTATGTTAGACATTTTATAAATGAAAGTAAGGATGACTGGGACGAATGGTGCAAATTATTTGCTTATTGTTATAATACGACTCCAAACTCTTATCATGGTTATACGCCATTTGAATTATTGTTTGGTAGACGTGCTAACTTACCCGAGAATCTCACGAACGACATTGAGTCATGAGTTAAAATATAAACTTCAGATAGCTCATCAGAGAGCAGAGAAATATTTAATCAAATATAAGCTGAGTAGACAAAGGCAAAATAGTAAGGTAGCTAATCCAGTTGATTTTAAAATAGGGGATTCAAAGAAGCAATAATTGTCAACTTCACAGCTAGTAGTGGAAAAGGTGAATTTAAGTTTTTCTAGTACGAATCGACTCTGCATAAGGGAAAGTTGTTGACATGTTTATAAATAATACCCACCCTTAGTCGCTACTTAACTAAGCAATTTTTCAAATCAGTGTGTCCATACGTGTGGCAACCGTGAAAATAAAGAAATTCTGACAGTATACGGGCAGATGTTAGTGGTAGTCGGTCCGTGATTTGTTTTACAGCTCATCAAAACGGGAGAAGGAATAAAACAAATGACCGGTGTAGCTGCACACGATGCCCTAGCTGCCCACCTTGGCAATAATAAAACGGGACCATTAAATCGGGTATATTGTGAATTGTATGAGTGTATGAGAGATGGACCTCATCCTACGTTGTAAAGTTTAGCGTAGAGGTATTCGTTACAGATTTAATTAACTAGGAGTTTACGTTCGTTGTTTGGTTTTTATTTAAGTCGTATTTTGGGGAAGCACGGTCACTGCAAATGAGTCATTAGGGACTCAAACGAGATCAAATTTTTTTCTCTCATCCCGATCTCGAGAAATTTTTGAAAATATTTTATAGTGGACTTCACATTCAGATGGACATTTTAAAGAGAACGCCTACAAGCATGTCAGTGCTTATAAAGTAAAGTTAACATATAAGTGTGTTTGATATGGTACAAAGAATAATTTCTCTCTATATACAGGGTGGGGCAATCTTCTGACATCGGAGGATTACATCGTTGTGGTGATAGATAGAACTTTATAGTTTTGTGTGAGCTAATACAGTTACTGAGAGCACATTTTGAAAATACTTTCGATTCTACAGGGTGTTCCAAAACCACGTAGCAGCACAAACTTACATCTTTTTTAATGGAACGTAGTATATTTTGTTTAAGAATCGAAAAGATCTCTCCGAGAGCGTTACAAAAATATAGCACTCTAATATATTATAAGGGTGTTTTACAAAGATATGGCCAATTATTAGCAAAAAAGTCCTCCTCTTTAACACTCTGCAGAAAAGTAAATTAAAATAAATCAACAGGTCTTTGTATTCAAATGTCATACACACATCATTGGCTGTACTCAGTATTAATTACTTTTTTCATCGGTGGCTTCTTTAATACAGGGTGAAACAAAACGCAAATCAAGCAATATCTCAAAATTTTTAAATGAATCACCCTATAAGTCTTTTTACAATTTGTTAGTACAATTAATAAACTTTCAAACGATGTAGTAAACTTAGGGCATTAGTGAATGGAAAATCGTAGATATTTGATGATAATGGTCAAAAACAAGTATTTTACATACACAAATTAAATGGTAATAAATTTTTTACATGCAACATCTTGTGAATTTTAACATTTCTAAGGCATAAATTCTAATCGTAATTTTGGATGCATCTAAAATATCTTTGACTTCTACTCTTACCATTAGAGGAAGGAAAGAAGGAATTATGTTGGAAAAAATATTTTTGTTTACTGTAAGTAGGCTAATGTCATCATAGTAGGTACTAATAAATATAAAAGCAGTTTGTAGTCTTTACGAAATAATTACTCGAGTCACCACAAACAGTATATCTTAGTTATGTAAAATGCAAGCTTGTAATTCATTTTCCAACTTTTTCTATTTTTGAAAAACTAACAATTATGAAAACCAACATTATAAGAACACTCACATTTACATAAATGAACATTGACATTCTATAAAAAGTATAGTAGTTTATGCTAAGTGTTCAAAATGGCGATCATTTACTTCCATACAATTCTTTTCAAAAACGAGGATCTTACTCCTTCCAACATAGCTGGAGTTATTGTGGAAAATGCGTTACGTTTTATACACAAGTTGCTTGATGTATCCCCATAAAAATAAATCCATCGGTGTGAGATCTGGAGATCGAGGAGGCCACGAAATTGGTCCACCACGTCCTATCCACCTGTCGGTAAAATTTCTGATATACTGATGCTCCATCTTGTTGGAACCACAAGTTAACTATTGTGTTTGAATCAACTTCCTAAACACAAACGAAGAATACAGCAAAATTTCTTTGACATTTATTAGTAGATACTATTTTGATAGTAGCCCACTTGATATAATCAAAAACATGGCTTGATTATGTTTCGCTCATTCTCAAACAAGCCTATAATAACAATTCTTGAAAGTGAAACATGAATAAATATGAAATTTTTGGTAATTCCAGGTACATACGGTATTAGCAAAAATTACGATTAAAATATATGCTAAAATTTACAAGAGGTTGCATGTAAAAATTTAATACCATTTTATTTGTGTATGTAAAATACTTGTTTTTGACCATTATCATAAAATATCTACGATTTTCCATTAACTAATGCCCTAAGTTTACTACATCGTTTGAAAGTGTATTAATTGTACTAACAAATTGTAAAAAGACTTATAGGGTGATTCATTTAAAAATTTTGAGATATAGCTTGATTTGCGTTTTGTTTCACCCTGTATTGAAGAAGCCACCGATGAAAAAAGTAATTAATACTGAGCACAGCCAATGATGTGTGTATGACATTTGAACACAAAGACCTGTTGATTTATTTCAATTTAGTGTTCTGCAGAGTGTTAAAGAGGAGGTCTTTTTTGCTAATAATTGGCCATATCTTTGTAAAACACCCTTATAATATATTAGAGTGCTATATTTTTGTAACGCTCTCGGAGAGATCTTTTCGATTCTTGAACAAAATATAGTACGTTCCATTAAAAAAAATGTAAGTTTGTGCTGCTACGTGGTTTTGGAACACCCTGTAGAATCGAAAGTATTTTCAAAATGTGCCCTCAGTAAGTGTATTAGCTCTCAAAAAACTATGAAGTTCTATCTCTCACCACAACAATGTAATCCTCCGATGTCAGAAGATTGTCCCACCCTGTATATGATTAGCGGACTGTATGAAAAAATTCAATCTTACCTTATGCACCGGCAGGTACGTAAGTACGTATGTTAACGGTGAAATCGCTATAGGGTAAGATAGAGGAAGGAAAAAAGGTAATCAATTTCACCCTTCACCACAATTAATTATAATACAAAAAACAACTGAATAAAAAAATAACAACCGGTTAGTCGATAAATACAAACATGAATGTTCACTGTGTGAATATAGTACTGAATGTTTTAACGACCAAAATGATAGGTACTTTATACTAAAGCCCTGTTTGGACTTAATTTTCACTATATCTACTAATAGGCAATACTCAATACACGCAAGATGTCCGATAATGTGCTAAGATAATAAATACGCCAAAACAGTGTTACAGAATTAGAACAAGTAATAAAACATCAAAATATAGTGAGTTTCACCTATTGCTTGGCCTGAATAAAAATAATTTCCGCATATGAGCAATATTGACAAGACGTCATTGCTGCGCCTATGATAGTACTGACATTATGATGGACTCGCTATATTGTTAGGTCTGTCCCTTAGAACATAAAACAGACAGGAAGGAGTCTTGTCACTCATTAGCTGTATAAGAAAATGCGACGGAAGTCGCCATTTGCAACACCCTAATTATAAATCATTTTTTGTGAAGATGACGTTTACTGACGTAGATTGTAGGCACGTTTTTTACACCATTGGATGAATGACGTCAGTCTCCGCTGCAACGACATGTTGGAGTCATCAGTGGCTCATAGAAAAACGCAGATGTTATTTAAATCATCTGACCACTGACAATCTATTTCTAAATTGATTCTTGCTATTAGCAGTTCATCTGATAGTTCCACTTGAAATTTTTTCAATTTCTGACGATGTTAATAGCGCCGTCAATACCTTGTTACCACATTTTAAATTTATTTCTATTAATTCGTCCATTTCTTTGATTGCTTCAAAAAATCGTTAGTTTTTTGACGTTAAGCTGTCATTTTGTGAACCACCAAAGTTATCCACCACCCCGATACAACGGTGGAGTAGTTTGTAATTTTGGTTGATGCAACAGTAATAAATCAACGCGTCATTTCTTCAATCTACAATCATCAATAAATATTAAGTAGTTGGTCGATTGGTGGATCTACCGGTGAATAAAAGAACATGCCTTGTTTATGTAGTCTTTTTGGTGAAAATAAGTTTAAACGAAAGTATTATCAGAAGTATTATTCTATATTCGTATTTTCATTGCTCCTAGACAATATTGTTTGTATAGGACATAGGACAGCTTATAGTTTTATATTTAATACATTTCAATAAGCTACATTTTTAAAATTTCACATATCCCAAACCCTATACAAACGGTGCGCCACTGTCAAAACGGAAACGACTATTCGCCATTTGCAACCTCCTATTTGGACGCAAACTTATTTGGTAAATGCTCCTTCCTGTCTGTTTTATGTTCTAAGGTCTGTCCAATTGCTGTATACCAAATTTTATGGATTTATTTCTAGCCGTTCCAGAGTTAAGGTACACTTAAAAAATTTTGGGATTACTAGTACACATTTGCAAAGGTATACATAATAAAAATATTAACCGTTATGGATTTTAGAGAAAATATTCAGTATAATCTTCAGAGTTTGGTACAAACTATCTATGAGTGATTCATCCATTCGTTGGGTTGTGTTGAACAGTCCAGGTACTCGAACTGAATCATTGTAACATTTCCCATGTTATCTACAAACTATTTCAGAAGTTTCGTGTCTTCTATATACGCCACTAGTTTGTCTGGAAGGATTTTCAGTAGTTGTAATGGTTGTATTATTTCCTCTCCAAAGTGCTTCCGGCTGAGTCCTTGTAAGTTCCCGCAGATGCAGAGGTTGTGAGTATAGGTGTTTCATCATGGAGTTCACATTTTCTGCACATAGGTCCACTAGCTTTGCCCATTTTGTGCTTATTATTATGTTTCCTCAAGATGCAGTGTCCAGTCACTGTCTTGAAATGTCTCACATCCAGTTTCAATAACACATAGAGTTCCTTGTCTACCTCCACAAAACGGTTCCGGACCTATGGTGTCTCTTTGAGAGTCTTTTTTAGCTAATTGGTCCGGAATTTCATGACCTGCAATCCCCTCTTGTGCCATATTAGAGACCCTTTGTTATCCCTTGCCAGCCTGTTGAGGGATTCTTTGCAGTTGTTTACCGGTCTAGTCACTATTCCAACAAGTATAGCTGTTGTATTAGTGATATCTTTAAGTAGAGCCTGGCTATTGGTAAATATTTTAATTTTTTGTTCGGTATATCCTCTTCTGATGTTTTTATTAATACAGGCAATCGTCTTTGCTTGAAACACAGACGTAGATTGACCGATGCTGAAAATATTCTTTTTCTACAACTTATTTTTCCAGAATTACTATAACTATAACGTAATTAGGCGAGAAAAGGCGAGAGAACTGATTACGAATCGATACCGAGATCGTGGAGATTATCGATTTGTCCCATCTCGTGTGAAACGCTGGGTATCTTCAAATAAATTATGGCAATATATATATTTTTTATTGAAACACGTACTTGTTTACACCTGGATAGACAACAAGTATTCATTTTTGAAAAGATGCTTGTATATCATCCTTTTCCAATATTCCAAAGAATCTGCGTCGCATTATACGGATCAAGAATGCTTTTAGTGCGTTAAGTATGTAGAATACAATGTGTGCAGTGTCGAGATATCTTCTTTAGCCGAGATTATTGAAAATATTTTTCATAAATTTATGTACTGAATACCGTTGAGAATTTAATATATTTAAAATATTTTATATCCATCTCTATAGGTATAAACACTGTGTTATTTATAAGATGCGATATAGGGGCTCCTGTACAAAACTGTTAAACACGAGCTAACTTTTTTACCAAATAGTGTTCATAAAATATAATGCAACAGGAACAAATGTGGAAGAAGCTACTAAAAAGCTACAAAGAGCCACTAATCAATCCAACGAATGGACCAAGAAGTGGAGAGTAAAACTTAATGAATCAAAATCGGTAAGCATAAATTTCACAAAAAAAAACGAATAATCAAAACATACCAATAGCAGTTAATGGTATGGAGGTACCATATGGAAACACAGCAAAATATCTCGGAATTACTCTGGATGCTAAGCTAAGATGGAAGGAGTATGTAAAGAAGGAAAGGAAAGAACTAAACGCAAAATATTAAAAATTGTATTGGCTTATAGGTAGAAAATCCCAAATGTCAACATATAATAAATTGCTTATATACATGCAGATTCTGAAACCCATTTGGACATACGGACTACAGCTTTGGGGCTGTGCCAGTTCAACCAACATAGTACCCATACAAAGATCCCAAAACAAAGTACTCCGTACTATTGTGAACGCTCCATATTATATCCGAAATGCAAATCTCTACAAAGACCTCAATGTACCAACAGTTAAGGAAGAAATTATGAGATATGCCCAAAACCACGAAGACGAGATGCTCCAGCTACTCGATCAATACAACCTAAGGAAAAGACTTAAAAGGACGAAACCTTCAGACCTGGTGTAAGTGATAAGTGAAAGTGTTGGAAGCAGAGAACAGTGATAAGTGAAATTTCACAGTTAAGAACTAAGCGACATCAATGGATTATAACTTAGTGTTAAGGATTGTACCTATATATAATTTAGGATAACACAAAATTGCTGGTTGGTCGTTGTTCTCGACCACTTTGTACCTGCCACTTTGTACCTGCCACTTTGTACCTGCCAATTTGTACCTGCCACTTTGTACCTGCGACTTTGTACCTGCCAATTTGTACGTGACATTCCGGTGACATGAGGTAGTACCATGGACTGAATTCCCATGGATTAACAGACACCTAGGACCTGTCCGAAGAAATTAAGGAAAGTAAATCAACGTAAAAACAACGTGCTTCAACAAACAACAACAACATTTTTTGTATTCACTGTGATATTAGTTTTAAAGTCATTATACAACTTGTAAATTTAACAACGTTGTTCATATTCCTTCCCTTCCAGCATTTCCAGGTTTGATGCAGGTGTGTCCACTAGCCCCATAGTATGGAGGTGTTTCCTTAGTTGACAGTAGTCAGTCAAAAATCCTACTGCTAAACGAAGGTTTTTCCTGGTCATCGCCAAATATTTCTTCGGCGCCAGCTTCTCAGGGTCGCTCAGGGTGATCCTGGCAAGACTGCATCCTTTGATTCCATCCCATCTCTTAAGGGATTGAGCATGGGTGTAACGTTTGGCTAGTTCCGCAATTGTCGAAGTCGTTAGGCCGTAGGTGTCACTGGGTCCTAGAATTTTTAGTCCAGCGGCTTCCCTGGCTAAAGAATCGGCAATGCGATTTCCTTTACTCCTGTCGTGCCCTTTAACCCACCTCAAGAAAATATTGTTATCTGCCGAGGCGTTAGCTAAATCTTGGTGGCACTCTAGTACTAGCCTCGATATAACACGTTGTCTGTTCAAGGCTAATAGGGCTTGTCTACTATCAGTGCAGATTATTATGTTTTTGCCAGAAATTCCTCTTCTGGTTAGTTCTTTTGCGGCAATTGAGATACCAGCCAGTTCTGTTTGAACCACGCTGGTATATTGTTTCCCATTCCCCACTTCATCTTTAGGCTTAGTGCTCTCGAGTAAACTCCAAATCCTGAGCCTCCTTTCATTTTTAAACCATCTGTATATATGCGTATTGCATTTGCAGCATCTGGCTCTGTCTTCTGTTTTTTTCGAATACTTTCAACCGTCGGGCAAATAGCTACACGGTTAGGTGCACAGAAAATTCAAAAGTTAAACCTGAAGTATGATGGTTCGTTTCTCCGCTGTGGTCAAATTTTTCTTTTTGTTTTTAGTTATTTTTTCACGAATAACTTTGTTTAATTTCAAAATGAATGTGTTTTAGACAAAAATTGTGGGAAAAGAATTAAAAACAAAAAGAAACAAATTTCACCACAGCGGCGAATCGAACCGTCTTATTTCAGGTTTAGCTTTTAAACTCTCCGTGCCCTTACCCTGCTGGCTATTCAATACGAAGTTTAAAGTATTTAAAAGTGGTATGAAAATGGAGTTCGACTTTTTTAAACATAACTATCCATTTTTTATTAAACCAGAGCGAATTTAGGAAAATTAAAAGTGCATTTGAACTTATTTTTCAACGACCATTCCAAATCTGTTATTATTTTTTATGAACGGTATTTGGTAAAAAAGTTAGCTGGCGTTTGACATTTTT
>CAJUYI010004619.1:0-17932 GCA_910591695.1 Galerucella pusilla
CGGTTGATTCCAAACGATATATACTGCGAGAGCAACTAGCCGGAGCCCAAGAACGTGTCTTACTGACTACTCCCCCTAATTAGCTACAATCGTAATTAAAATTATTATTCCATTCTTCTCACATCGTCGTAAGTTTTCAACTTTCATGTTGTTGGGAAAAATTTCTTATCTTCAATACAGAAGCGATAAAAATATGGAGAGAATTTTGATCGGCTGTCTTGGAATTGTTAAAAATCGACAAAAACCACGTTTCAACAATCCACAAAAATATTCATACAGCAAATTCTTAAAAATAGGTTGATGAGACTACTGAAATAATACCCGGTGAAGGTCGCGCCCTATTTTGTCATTCTCATTATATTATAACTACACTCAAATTACATTTTCACTGCCTAATGAAACCAGTTCATGGAACGAGTTAATTATGGATTTCCAAATGCGCATGAACTGACAAGAGTGACAAGACTGGCAATTGATAAATGTCATATTTGAATCGATTGTTGTTATGTCGGAAAGTCGGTTATTTGCATTTATTTGGAAATTATGTGGGTCTCACTGCCAAAACGTGTTGGAATATTATCAGCTTCACTACTTTTGAAAATATCAGAGGTCACTCGGAATGGCAGGTATTAATAATGAGAAATGTTACATATAATCAGTACCCCGATGCTTTTTATTATGTAGGTAATTTAGTCCACGTTCTTTCAGGATTTCCGCTACTGCATCATCCGAGATTTCCCCTTGTCTCCCCCTTGGTCGCTTTCCAGATGTTTTTGTTTGTCATATTATATCTGCTTCTTCTTAGGAGTTCTACTTCTAACTATTCTCTTATATAACCCTTCCGAATTAGGTCCCTTCTTGTGATTCCCAATACTGCTCTCTCAATCTCAACTGTTTGTAATTTTCTTTTTGTCTCTCTCTCGTCAGAACCCAGCATAAGATAAAAACGGTTTTGTAGACTGTCATTTTTGTTCCCTTGACACTTCTTTCTTGCGAATGAAACTATTACTTATTGCATAATATAGATTTAGGGCACTTTCAATGCGTACATTATTCTCAGAGTTATTTTCCCTTCCTTCTGGGACGATAGCGCATGAGGGATCTAGTGAAAAGACTGACTGTTCAGCCTGATAACCTCCTGGATATGGCACCAGCAGAAGAGCAAAAAAAAACTTTAAAATTACTTGAATTACGAAATCTGTTTAATAATTATTATATAAAAGCATGCAGGGTTTTCAAAGACGTGAGTGAATTTCATTTTGCAATTTTTTATTAGCGGTAAAGCACTTAACAATAATTGCAATTACTAATCATTGAAATAGTTTTTAAAACAATTATCCAATTTGTTTTATAAATAAATGATCTCCGCGATTTTCAAGATTTCACCTCTCTCCTAAATACATTCGAAACACATTCAAATTAACTTTCTCCAACCATATAATAATAACCTATGGTATTCGTTTTAATGAAAGTTCTGAACAATTCCCTGAATTCAGGGTTAATCCCAGTGTCGATAGTTGAATACCTCTTGACCTTTGTATAGCTTATTATAAACGTATGTACAGGTTTTAGTTTGGTTTTTTGGTTTTGGGCGCTGATTACCATTCTAAGCAGGAAAAATTTTGAATCAAACCATAGAATCAAATGTAAGAGTGAAGGCACTTAGTTGATTTATGCATCCATTCATGCAAATGTTATTGCAAAACAAATATATTTTTCAGATACATTTTTTTTAAGTAAAAAGTTATACATAGGGTAGGCCGTCATTCAGAGCAACTAATGTAACACTTTGAGGGATTTTGCATTAAAAGAAAACAATAGGCTTTACCCATGGCATAATTCACAACGTCCCTGTAATATCTCATAATCCCTGTCTGAGCTTTAAAAAAAAAGTGTATTAAGGCGCCACATCTATTCAAAACCCAGTCATTATGTCTCCAGGGCTCTCGGTATTTATGAATCTATTGTTACCCTGTAGACAAGTGTTTACCACTTTAGCCACTGTATTTTGAAAAACATTGTTAAAGATCAACAAGACATATATGTACAGATTGGTCGTGGCTACAAATACAAGAGTACGGGGTTTTAATTTGAAATAATTACAATGTAAATAAAAAAATTACACAGTAGAAACTAAAAAAACATATAGCTGAGAAAAACAAGAGAAATCAGCATAGTAGATTTATAAAGATTACACTTTAGTTGGACTATTTATCAAAGTAAATGCAGAAAACTAAATGAGCTTGGACATCATTGATTCGTTCTATGACATGATAGCTGAGGCTGGAGGAAGGTTAGTGTGTCTTCGGCTGAAATTCGGACGCAACATCCTTCAAACTTGTCCACTCTCAAATTCTGTGAAATTATATTGCGCGAGGAGTTAAAAAGAATATAAGTTGTTAGAGCACGCAGATACTTCCGTAGGCTGTGACCTTGAGAAGGTCTGCGCCAAGCACAGATGGAGTAAGTGTAAAGTGGAAACAGACTTGTTAGATAATTCAAAGCTTTACATACTTGGTATGTATTTTGTCAATAATAACAAGGCTGACTGATTCTTATTGGGCTATAATAAAAAGCATAAGTTCTGAGTACGGCTCAGCTTCAATAGAAACTTTTACAGTAAAAGTAAACTTTCAGATGAATTAAAAAGGAAATATTATCAAAGTCTATATATTCCAGACTTTGATATTATGATCTAGTGCCTGTCCAGGCTCTCCACCAGGATCAAAAACAAAAACTACAAACGTTGAGTGTAGTCAACTGCACATAATAAACTTATTTGAATAAAAGTGTGTTTGCTAAGATGTCCCTGAGATTCCTTTGATCATAACCGACATTTGGCCGCTGACAAAAACAGCGGTATCTGCATGGTAAGATATGTATATTTTGAAGTTTTCAGCTACAAAAATTGGCGTTCTAGTCCAGATTGGCGAACCCCCGATTTTAAATCGAAAAAAAGTATCTATTTGGGTTTTGTTGTTTTAGATAACTGACGAATGGTAGATTTTGAATAAAAGGGAAATGTTAAATTATTATTTAACATCTTGTACACAATATTCGGATCAATAGACACTCCCACTTTAAACAAAACAAATATCAACAATGGGTATTAAAACATTTATTCAGAATGGTCGTTAAGGACGCGTGCTAGCCCCTCATTGATTTGATGTAGTAAAATTGCTATAATTATGTAGTTATGTTGTTATTTGGTTGATATAAAAAGTGATGGAATAATTATTAACTATGCTCCTTTAGTATTGTTGACTAGAATTTTGATTGGGTGTAATTTAAAGCTACTGGAATTATTTTTAAAAAACCAGTTAGTCCGGCGGCTCTCAAAACATCCTTACCTTTGATGACCTTTGTTTCTTACCACAAAACTTCCTATTGGTTCTGTCACAAAAGCATCTAAGTGAACCTAACAGGTAATAACGACCAATGTTTTATTGTGTGGTATAGAAATAAGACAAGATCCACCAAATATTGTAGAATAATCAGATTTAAAATTCTTAGGGCACACATACATAATATATTTTATGTTTGAAAACAAACAATCAACAAGAGAATATCTCGTCTCGGTAGCAACACTAAGCTGAACCGATAACGTGGAAGAAAATTATCAAAATATTGAAGCGCCGAGGTCCAAAAAAGAATAGATTGAAGCAAGAATGCCTAAGAAATGAGAAAAAATGGAAGCAGGGAGAGACAATGACAAAAAACTAAAGGAGCTACTGGGAAAGAAATATTAAGAACAACACTATAGAACCAGTAGGACTAGCAGAAGAAAAATGAACTATGAATTAACCCAAGAAGCTGAATGATATGGTAAACAAAATTTACAATATAGAGCAAAATGATAAGATGATAGGAACACGAATGGAGAGCTGGGGAAGAGGCTGTGGTTGGGATCTATATTATACTAAAATCGTATTAAGCATTTCTTAGGAAAATAGTTAAGTAGGTGCAGCTTTAATATCAAACCAGCCTTCAATTTATCCAATATTATACCTGCGAATTTGAGGTTGTGTTTCAGATAAGAAATATTTGCTCCTGAAAGGTTGGTATGTGTGTAAAGTATGACCCTATAAAATATGCAACGATTCACAAAGTCACTGGACAACAAAATAAAATGTAACTTACATGAAGTGTTTGACAGGTCAGAAGAGACGAGCTATTTTATTTCTTAGCGATACTTACTGAAGAAACGAAGAGAGAATAGGAAATATTCGTTCTAGTAATAAATAGTAAGAGAGGGAAAAGGAAGGCTGCTGGCGGTGGGTTTCGGACTTTTTTCTTTCTGAGTTTTGTTTTACGGCACCCGGCAGCAGTGAGGAGCTTGCCGCAAGGTAAACCATTGTTGGAGATGAGAATTTTCTTCAAAATAAAGACAAAATATATATTAAAGTCATATGCGTACAGATAATAGTAATTTTAATAAAGAAAATTCTTGTGCGAATGTGTTTATACAAACATAACAATCCATTCAAGTCACTTTGGTTGAATTGAAGATTAATAAAGCTTTATTTAAAGTAGTATCATCTTATTACTTACAACGACTGAACAGAGATATCTCTTGTCATTTCAAAGATATTGGCATTTTGATGATTATTGGCTTACCATTAAATAATGAACAAAACTAAGGGGGCTGCTCATAACAGAAATTTCCAAAATGTACCTATTACCTAATCATTTCAAATGCCTACCATCTACAAGACTACTGGATAGTTTGAGGAGACTTAAGCCTGCACATATCCTGAAGAAAGAGAACTGAGGGTGCTACTAGTCTAGAGACTTTCTTCAGGAAAGACAGCAACAGATCTTTTAGTTCTCAGTGTATATCACCCCAAGATATTGATACAATATTGATCATCGAAACTTTTCTACAAATATACCAATAAACAAATAATTCCAACTTCTTGATGTATAAAAATACAATATCTACGGCACTGTACACAGTATGTGCTTGGATGCCTCGAGGCGTATAATATATGTAAATATATGTGCTCTACATATTATATCTTTGTCGGTAGGTTCGAAGGCCTTTCTTACTTCTTCTACTCGACGGACTCCTCCACAGTCCACAACAATCTGACACCAACGAGAAAGAGGCACTCTACCGTGAAAATTGTAAAAGTGATTTCTACAAAAAATGTTTATGGTTAGTAAAACATCAATGTATCTAGTAGACAAATTATGAAATAAATACATTGATTAATTAAAAGTGATTTCTTCAAATTTTATCTTTGACGTTGATATTTTTTATTAATAGACTCTTTAGAACACACAGATTAGCGAAAATGATGATAGATCTTCATGTAAACTTGTTTAATTTGGTCCCTCTTTTCGTTTTCGAGCCACTAGGCCTCTACATTCTACATTTTTTATTTATTCTCATATCGTTAATTTCATCTGTATATTATTATTCATGTGCATAGAACATACACTATGTAAGTATATTGGGTGATATTGAGTGGGAACTAAAAGATCTATTGCTTCTCCTGTCTTCTACTCAGTCCCTGAGTTCCTTTAGACCCATATCCCGAATGAATTTAAGAATATCCACAGGCTCTAGTGTAGGTAAGTCTCCATTTTCTATCCAGGATTTTGAGTGGCTCCTGATTGGGTGGTTGCGATGACCTTTCTTTAGTTCGTATATTTTTTGGGTCTCTTATTTGCATTTGTCGACTGTATATACTGATTAGATTAGATTAGATTAGATTAGAATTGGTGTGGCTCTTCGTCCTACCCCGCTGCGACCTTTGCAGATCTATTGTGGTCGTCCCTATATTTAGAGCTCGATATCCAGCTTTATTCTTTTTATAGGACTTATTAGTCTGGATACCGCCTCTCTTGCGTAGCTCTCTGCCCTCAGCTTTTCTTTTCCGAATAGGTGGAACCGCACCCTTGCTAGGCCTTCACAATCATAAAGTATGTGCTCCGCGCTTTCGTCTTTTTCCTGGTAGAACCTGCATAGGCTGTCATCTGCTAGGCCAATTGTGTGCATATGTTTCCTCAGCCTACAATGTCCGGTCAGCATTCCCACCATCATCCTCGTCGTTTCTCGACTTTGACATGGTAGGTCGTGTTTTGCGTGTTTTGGCCGAAGTGCTTTTAAGGAATAATTAAGCGAGCCTTTGTCCGGGGTTGTTTATCCATTTGTTAGGCATTTAGCAATTCCAAAGGAAGGTTCTTGCCCTAAAATGATCTCCGTTGCTTCCTGCGACTGTATACTGTTCAAATTACTTTTAATAGTTTCTATTGAGGATAAACCAATCCTCAACGCAGTGAAAAAATTATTATCTCAGCGTTACTTGAAAATTCTCTGGTTATTGATAGTGAGAATGCATTATTATATCGCATTTTACTAATTCTTGGATATTTCTTAGTACGTATTAAGGTTTTGTTGGGGGAGGCTTACGAAAGACGCCCATTTAACGCCCTCACACAATAAATAACAACCTTTCCTCATCCGTGTATTTAAAACACCACTTAATTTTCTGATTTTAATCGAAGCATTTATGACGGCTCAGAAAAAAATATTCAAATATTCTCGCCTGAAGGTAAAGCAAAACCTACCAAAATTATGGAGTGGCGTGATTCTGTTTTGTTTTATTAGAACAATGTGAATTCAATAAATCAGTGTAGTACATTCCAAAAGAAAGCTGTAATCTGAATGAATTAAAAACAATGGCACTGGAGTTCCAGATGTTCGCCTTAAGCCAGTAGTACCATGTGATTAATAATAATCCTACTGTGTCTTATCTGCAGCGATCTCAACATACATAAGCACTCTCTAGCCTTGTCAAGTTAATATATTTCACAAAATCTTCTGATAACTTTACAAGAATGTACCATCATAACAATGGTTACTTATTATGGACCGCTTTCATAAATCCAAATAACAATTACAACGAAAATTAAAGTGAGTTTGGAAATATCATCCTCTCGATAGACTAGACCATTTTTATGTCGTTCATAGATATAGGAACAGAAGTAAAAGTTGATTGAAAATGATCTTTTTTAAAATCAAATACTTTAGAATTTATTCTAACATTAATTTCAAAATACCCAATCAATCATCATTTTATACATTCTTCGAAAAACAACTCGAAACATCAACACGTAAACCGACTGCTTTAACCTCCCAGCAAATGCTCTTGTTCACAAAATTTCCCGTCACACATTCATTAATAAATTACCACCCGTCACCCTGCAATTTCCACGAGCGCCATGTTCTATTATGGCGCCACTGTCAGCGTGAAAAGTCGATATTACGGTTGCTATGCCATCAGGGGTGTACGAAAGGACAGCCCCTCGGGGTTTTACGACCCCAATACTTGTTAGGCGCATGTCCACGCATCACTACGTCTCGTACACACGCAATGCAAACAATCCTCTACATAAGGTTAACTCTTTATGGGCACAATGTTGCCGAAAATGAAGCTTCCAGATTATTTACGAAATAAATAAATATAAAGAATACAGAAACATAAATCTTTTTATTTTATTTAACGAGTGTAATAGCTTTGTACATAATATTTGCTCTTGTTCGTTAATTTTATCATTGATTTCATGTCTACAATACTTTTGGAAGGCATGTTCATGATAAAGCAGATGGCAGATGTTATCAAAAAATGTTTCAAATAAAAAATATGTAGTTTAATAATTGGTCACATTTTAAAAATATTTTGTATAGTAAGTTTCACGCTAAATTGTATTGGCTTATCAACTGCAATAAACTACCTGTTTTAATCCCATTTCACATAAGAAGAACCCACTAGACTTCTTTGACTTCCCATGGGTTCTTATGTGAAATGGAGTCTAAAAGCATATGTGCTAGGGTCGAGCTTGAGAGATTTGAATTATATTTTGACGTAATATAGTAGATATAGGAGAGTTTTACCACTAATTATCATCATAGTTATGCAGAATAATATAATAAAAACAATATGTAAGGCAAGCCAGAAGGTATTTCTTTAATTAGATATAAGTCATTTATCTACCTATCAATAAAATAAAATAAAATAAACAATGAATATTCTGAACCTAATAGAAATAACCTTGAAGCTGTTTCTATTCCTATCTGCCAAACATTCACAGTGAACTACTCTCCGAATCCGAATACGGATTAACTTTCCAAGGAATTTCCGTTCTGTTACAGAGTTCACGTGCTGGTAACAACTATCACTAGAAGTCTAATAAACTAATAAATTCAAAAAAACTAATCTCATGTTCCGTTTAAATCATTTGATAATTTGTTTTTTGTTGTTGAAACCAGAGATCTTAACAATTTCTCATGGTATCCTTAAAATACTCTAAAAGTAAATTATAGTATTAATATAAATATTCGCTGAAAAATTCCAGCTGCCGGCAACGCCGCTTCGTGCAGAAAAAATTTCCACCGTGAATACCGTGCTTATCACCTAGATGTCAATAGGTTCTTTCATGATTTTTTCAACAGTCGACAAGCGTGGCTTTGTCGCAAGTTTTCCAACCCCTCTCTATGTCTTTCACCTGGGATGTCGACGTATTACATTTAAGGGTATGAAATTTAGGGGCAAAAATGATAGCCGGAAGTTAATTTTTTACATTTCTATCCAACAGGAATTTATTTTGTTACTTGACGAGTATATGACTCCACTATTGTAAATCTAGTTCATAATCGACATCATTTAGATTAATAACCAAGGAATCAACACTAATAATATCACCTATATTGATATTTGTAACAATAATTACATTTTTAACAGCATCAGGATGCACTATTTAGGAATACAAAGAGTTCGCATTCGATCGGATTTTGGAGACTTGAATTAAATTGTATGAATTTTCTTGAGGAAGCACGTTAACATCAAATTAGCACTTTAATTGTAAGATGATAGAATATGTTAAAAACGTATTAGTCGGGTTTGTCAGTATACACAAGTATTTATTGTCAAAAAAGGAAAAAAAAGACCCCAACCAGCCTAAAAATCCTTCTACAGGATGCTTCTTATGATGATGCTCTAGTTCCTCTTCCATACAAAACCGACAAAGTCTAGATGTGACCTGGATGTATGCTAAGGAGTTCAATTTTCATTTAGAAGCATGAGCTTCTCTTTCAGTTTTCGATCCGTTTCTAGGTCAAAAGCTCATAACTTCATTTGGTGAATGCTATTTAAGGTCTTTAGGCAAAAAATATACTCTACCCAACAAAAGAAACTATCATTTTCCAGAGAAAGACATCAGATCATCCGATATTTCAAATCAAATTGTATGATAATTGAGATCACTGTTAAGCAAGGTGGATCATACATTTTGGAAGGTCTTCGAATAGCAAACTTTGCTAGAGGTTTGAAATTCAGGCTGAAGTCTAGGCATTTAATGTTTGTACGATGACAAAACTTAATGGGATGCCAATGGTAGGTTCTGGTCTTATATAAAACTACTGTTGTATCTGCAAAGGAGTCTGTCTTTTCGAATCCATCCATATGAAAATCACCAGGTATCAAGATCAATATCGCTTGACTGTCCGAGAAAAAGTATGACTCTTTTATTTCTGAGGTTGGTTTCCTCGAATATTTCAAACAGATGAATCAATAACTTAAAATTTCGCCTAGGCAGGTTGATATTTCTGTCCTTCACCGGCGACTGTATACACCTGCACCGTAGCTTGAGGGTGTCTTTGAACCATCTGCATACCAATAGTTATGTTTGGTTTGTCCAGGTGGTCAAATTGAAATATTTTTAACATTGTTATAAAATGTATTGATATTCACATTATTTTCGTATCTACTGAAAAACTATAGCTATTTTTAAGACTACTCCATAGAATTAAATTCTATATGCTTAATACTTATTTTTCACAAATTCGCCATACCTTGTTCTCCGTCTATACCAATTTTTAAAGACATGGCGTAAGTAGTCTCAAATATATAAATAGTGTAAGCTCTTCGTGAAACAGCCTGTATAATATTTAAAATATAAATATACGAATGATTTCGACCAACTGAAAATACCAAATGTCTACGCTGACATTCTGAAATGGTACCGCCGATCGTACGGGTTCATCGATCAAAGTCAATAATATTAATAATCAAAGTCAAGCCGTTAGCAGGGAATCATATAACTAGTCGTACGAGGACCTCCGAAAATTTCAATCATTCATTGCAATTACTCACATTGTGCCGAAAATGTTTTAAATACCAACATCTAATTGTTACAAGGAGTTCAAAGATAAAAATATTTCAGAAATATAGGTACAAAATAATACATTGGAAAAGCGTTAATAATGAATCTTATACCGTTGTACCTATATAGGTATCGGGTTCACATTCCATTCAGAATATATGAAATTTTTCCATGCTTTTCTATGTTTAGTTAACGTTTAAGCTTCTTCCCAGGATTTGTCTCTCTCTTGTAATATTTCACCCTGAATTTTGTTCCATGTCTGTCTTGGCCTCCCCCTTCTTTTCTTTTTTTTTGCTCTTGCCTCATATATCCGTTTTACTTGCCTTCTGTTATCCCATCTGTGGTGTTACCCCAACAACTGATTTGTCGTTGTTGTTCAACTTTTAATACTGGATTGGTTGTACTGCCAGCTCATCTCTTATTTTTGTATTCCTAATTTTCTCTATTCCATTCTTATTACTGCTCTATATACTGTATTGTATATTTTCATCTTTGTTTGTTTGGATATTTCTTTTTCATTAATTAAATTTTGGTCCATTGCATAGTACAGTGTAATTATTGTTTTTGCAATTCGTTAACCTATTTCAGCGTCTTCTTTTTCCGTTTCATCAAACATTACTCCTAGATATTTAAATTCTTCAACTTGTTGTCTATTTTGATGTCTGTATTAATATTCTGGTAATCTATCAATATACTTCTTTTATTTGTGTTTATTCTCATGCCACCTTCTTCCATAACTTCTTTCAAGATGTTTATGTTGTCTTGTAATTACTTTTCGCTTCTTGCTGTTGCTACTTCCTTCGCTGTTTTTTCACTCTCTCCAATAAACATTTTCTTACTTTTACAGTCGCTTTTCTTTATTATGGTGACCATAATATGAACACTGAATAAAGTTGAGCTTAGTCCTCTTCCTTGTCTCAATCCTATGCTAGTTCTTAATCCTTCTGACTTCAAGTTGTTACGTATTACGAAATTCTTGTTTGTCTTTGATAACTTTTATTATTGTACATTATATATGTTCCATATTATTACGAATGTCATCTTGATATAATAATTTCAACAAAGAAACAAACATATGTAATATGTGATTGTTACGGGGTGGTATTCGACGTGGATCGGCCTCTCAACTGATGGTGTTGCTGGTCACTCGGAGGGTCAACTTACAGGAATAAAACAACTATCTGTAGCACTGGGATACGTTCTATTTATTACTTAAACTTACTACTATACATTATAGTACTTATTACTTATGAATTGTGATATTCATATTCTAACATTCACATTAACATTAACACTAATATTAATAGTGGTTCTTAAAACACTATCGTTTGCATATTTATACAAGTCAAGTTCATCATAAGTAAATATAAATAATACCATTTATGTTTATTTCACGCTCTGAACTTGACTTCGTACGTGCGACCTTCCTACTTCTATTTATGTAACGATTCAACGTTCTTATGATTTATTGAAATTAGCTTCAAGGGAATTTATGTCTTTTATGTAAATATTATTGTTAACTTATTATATTGACCAAAATGCATCACACACACGAATTTTTATTCTTTTTTAGCCTATACTTTGTGTGATGATTTAACTAAAACGGCAATTTACAATTTTTTTGTGTTTTCACTCTGTATTTTAAAGTTCATAAGCTGGTTCTATTGCTTGAAGTAAACTGAATTAATGGTATTTTCAATTAGGAGTCGACTTTATTGTATGATTCGATCGGGTTTATAACGATATATTCTTTCCAATGTTATGTATTATCGAATAATAGAACGTTATTTGGTTATAATGGATATATTTTTAAAAGGTGATGTTAAATCCTCTTTCACAAATAGCATCATCAACTTATTCTATAGATAGAAGATTATGTATTTTTCTTAACAATTACTAAAAGATTATGGGTTGCTGTATGGAATAAGTTTCACATAGGCTTTTGCTAATATTGTTACACATTTCTTTGAAAATTCACGTTTTACTTATTTAGAATTAACATAGACTGTAAATTTGTACTTTTCAGGATATTTTTCCTCCATCCTATAATTTAAACAACGCATTTTGACACTGTTTTGAAGAACGTAAATAAAAATTATCAAAAAGGTATTGAATGCCCTTGACGACGTCAACTAACCACCCTTGGGTGGTAATGATTCTATGCCATATAAAACGTGTATCTCATTTATTTATATGAATATTAATAGTAGAATTATGAACATTATTCACAAAAGTTGAATGAGTGTATTTTCGTTTTTTTTTTCAATTTGTATGAAATGTTCTGTCTCCATAATTTCTCCATCTGGACTTCAGCGTGGAATATTCCAACCGTAAGCTTGATGGATACTTTAATACAGCAGATTTCTCGTGAAGTATTGATTCGTTGCTTCATACCTCTTCCTTGATCATTCCGACAACAGAGATGATTCTTCTATATCCATTTGTCTGTTATACAAACCAATAATTTCAATTTTTCTCTATTTTCAATAATAAACTGTCAGCTTGCTTATGACGCTATAGGAACCGGTTAAAATTGTCCATAATTTCATGCGAAAAACATCGGATTGAATTGATAAAAATCCATGAATAAATTCTGCGGGAAGTAGTAAAAATCTTATATACTTCACAGGGGATGAGTATATTAAACTAATCTCGAACATTATTGCCATATACTAGTATATTATGTTACTTACATCTCTTAAAGTATAAATAAATGTCTTACTGTTAGTTTTGAAAATATAACTAGGGCAAACAACAAAATCAATCCAGAAGTTCCAAGGATTTATAACATTATGTAATATACAGGGTGTTCCATTCCACAAATCAATTATTGCAGTCACTATGCTTTTCAGAATCAAGAACCATTCTTTAAGGTTGCTGTTTTTCACGATAAATCTTCATCGTAAAAACAGCAGTTAACGGTAAGTTTCGTTTTTAAGGCCTATTGGTTAATGAACTTTTTAATTATTTTTTTTCGATTTATGTTTAATAATCGCCCGTAATTATAATTTTGGATGAAAATTTAATTGGGGGCTACTAAATTGAAAAGGTATCAGATGAGGATCGTGCGTACGTGATTAAGAACGTAAGTTTACTTAAAATTTTACTTTCTCAAAGCTGAACGAGAAAGTATGCTCCTCCCGTTCGTCTTTTCAGTTCATCAGCGTAATATTTATAGCGGTGAATTTTTATTTTTTGTGGAAAAAATAGGGTTAAGCTGGTGAGAAAATATAAACAAAAATGTTATGTGAATTTCTAATTAGATATTTTTAGAAAATTTATTTTTATGTCATGAAAATCGAAGAATATTTTAAAAATAATCAATTGGACACAATTTTATTGGTTCAAATGGACATAAAATTTGCATTTAATGAATTTTGAACAGAAAAAAGTTCATTCACATTAAAAAAAATACATTTAAAAGCTTTTTATACAAACTGTTTGTACTTGTATTTTATTTTAAATGTTGAGAAGAGAAATCTAGCTACAATTATGCACACAAATAATACGGATGATAACAGTTTAACCAATAACAATGGGCTGTTATTAAAAAATTAGTCCAAGGCTGTAGTAACTCTTCTACCGATGCAATTTACTGAGAAATCACTTTTAGTATAACGAAACCATCCTAAATTGCTTCATTTTTTAATAATAATTAAACAATTAAAATTTGCATCGAGTGTTTCAATAATGTTACAAATTTCTTCAGAATTTCATGGCTTATAAACAATTGTGAGGATCTAGTTCAGAACTTGTAATGAGTCAACAATTATAATCTAGGATGTTACAACATCATAAATTGTCGTTTGTAATTCAATCTGGGATGTAACCGATGTTATCGACAGTGTTTTCGGTGTTTTTCATTTTTGCTTGTCACTAATGGTCTTGTCGAACATAATTTTACATTTTTAAAGAGTAATGATATTTATGGGATAGTTATTTAGAGAATGTCAAATGAACTTTGTACACAACGTCTTCTTCTTTGTCTGTTTCAATATACAGAATAATAAAAAAAAACATTTGCTCCCTTTTTAGAAATTAGAAATCCTGGGACATGCCACAGGATTCCAGGACACTCGGAATAGAAGGAAATGGAAAAGCAGATGAACAAGTAAAGAAAGGGACTGAAACACATTTTTGAAAGCCCTTGCATTATCAGTTTCAATGTATTATTGGAAGAAATAGGAAACGCCGAAAAAAGGAGAAATTCTGACCATCGGGAGTATCTAGTAGGGCTTAGATAATGGAAGACTATATTCGTATATTCTACATTCAATCCTTTTACAGAAACAACCAATTAGTTAATGCAAAAGAAGAGTTGCAAATAATGTACTACTTTGACAACGAATTTAGTCAGTTTTTGCAATAACATATCCTACTAAAGTCGTAACTTATTTATCAGACAAATGTGTTCCTTCTCCTCTTGACATCATTCGTTCTTATACATTTACATCTTTGCTTAATTTACATATATAATTAATGGGGAGCAACATGTACTTTTTGAAAATAAAATAATGAACACTGAGAGGAGTCATTTAACAAAGGGAACCAGTAAATGAAAAATAATAACATCAAACTCCTATAACTATATAAACGGACCAGGAGCGCGAGATTAAAATTTTCTTGTAGGTATAGCTTTGTGCGTTAAATTGAAAATGTCAAAAGACATGAAAACAACCGCTAAAAAGAAATATTCAGCTTCAATAATTCAATGGTGATGTTCAAATTTAGCGAATACAATTTTTTTGAATCGAATAAAATTTTGAATGTATTATGGTTTTTAATTCAGTTTGAGTCTTCTTTATTAGGTTCTTTGTTATAGAGTTTGAACATGGCTCCGGTGGTGATAGCAGGGAAACTTTAGGAGATAATCTGTATCTCCAGTTTTTGTGAGAAAAAGAATAAGAAAGTGTTTTGTTGTGAACGGATATGGAATATTATGTGCAGGTCATGTGTTTTTCTTGCTCTTAAGACATATGCTTATAGGTGACTCACGCCAAAACATTGCACGTTTGTGTCAAGTGAATGAGAAGCAAATAAGGAAACTGTGGAAGAATCGGCCACTTGGCCTAACAGTTTTCCTATTAGTCACTCACTTTTGTTTCATATGTAACTTGTATGGTGAATAATAAACGTATTATTATTATTATTATTAAGAAAATTGAGAATGTCTTTCAAAGTTTACAAGCTGAATCCTTATGGTGAATTGTGCAAAAAAGCTGCATATCTTTTCGGATCTGATTAAGCTGATCTTCAGATGAAAGTGATCGATCTCCAACAAAACACAGTTTTTAAAACAGAAAAATGCGGAAATTATGAATAAAATGAATAAAATTAGTTACCCCCTGAATATCCAGAACAAAAAAAATCTACCTTCTTCTTACTGTATGCTTAGCTCGACATATTTTTGTGAATTAGCATTCTCAAACAGGATTTAATGACATAAGTCTGCAGCTTAAAACTTCGGGAATATGGATCCAGGAATAAATAAAAAAATATATCAACTTCCACATTAATTTGAAGTTTGATATTGAAACGATTTTCTAGTAAACTCTCTTCACTTTTCTGTAATTTTTTAACCAAAATTGTTAGGTAATCAGTGTTGGAGACCTGGTCTATCCAGAGCTTTCTGAGTGTATTTATACATATTTATTTATATTTCGATTTAGGAAAATTATAATACCATTCTTAATATAACCACCAGGCGCTCATGTTTATACAAGGCGTTCATACAGTTGCAGCTTCTTTATAGTCATAATATATTGTCACTAACGGTGGTCTCGGACACCGACTGGGTATTACGTACCAGCCTTGCCTATGGGACCATTCAAAAAAATAGAAAATGATTATTTTACATCGTTAATTATAAGAAAAAGTAGTGATGATATTATTGATGGTTATCTTTTTCTATTTCAGTAGATGATTTATAACTTAATTTTAACAAGTCCTTCGCTGTAAAAATTGATAATTTGATTTATTGAAGTAGTTTTGTTTGTATAAATACAATAAACATTTCTTTAATTATAACTCTAGCATACATAATTTGAGAATATTACTTAGTGTAGGTACTAGCCTTGAACTTTATTACCAGCCCTCACTATCGCTTTAGCGCAAAATCGCAAATTAAACTGGTTTATAGAGTTCATATGCACCATCGACTTTATGGTTGTTGAACCAGTTTAAACTTAATCGCTCAATAATGGAGGTTTAACTTCAAAACTGCTTTTTTGTGGCACTTGGTAGCCACAATAGACTCTTGCGAGTCGCAGTAGAGGGAATTATAGACCCACTCACCACAAACCTAACCTAACTTATGCCAATGTCTAATAAAAGGTTAATTACATCTGATGAGGTGATTGTGAAGAAAAAGTTGTTGATTCTAATTATTTAAACACGTTTTATCAATGAAATACGTTCAAACTACAAGTCACGGTTTTAGAATGCCAGAAAAAAATCTCCTCATTAGGAGAATTCAATAAAGTATTGCTTGTCTGGATCCCTGGCCACTCTGGCATGGAAGGAAACGAGAAAGCAAATTCTCTTGCTACAACATTATAAAATAGTTACTTAAGCTTGTCTTATTGAAGCTGTATAATGTTGTATAATAAATATTGTATAGCATTCAATTGCGTTGCATTATGAAACACTTTTTAGTTGTATAGTGCCTAAATATTCTTCGTTATAAAACAGTTATCGTATTCCGTTCCATTTGACAATAAAATATTGTTTAAGGCATTTCTTTGGGATAAGATTGTTGCTTTATAAATCGCCATGTTTAAATAAGCAATTCATGTACCGCTTTCGCCGCCATTATGAGCAATTGAGTTGGAAACATGAAACTATATTGAAAAATGTGACTATCTTTATTTAGAGAATTATATTGTGAAAGAATATCCATATGAAGTGATAAACTGTTAAAGTAATAAAAAAAGTATTTTAGGATATTCCATTTTATTATAGAATCTACTTGAAACTTAACCAGAATTGAAGCGCTTCATTTTCTTGCCAAGCCCAAGCGGCCCAAGCGGCCCAAGTCGTTTTGATAAATCTCCATTTCTACAAATGAAATGTATGATGCACGTTCAAGTTGAAATATAATTTGGTTCTGATATTCTTCACTAAAAAATGAAATGCTCTTATAAACTGCTAGATGACAAAATGTTTCCATTGTGCTCGAAATAACAGCATTATGCAAAAATATATTGCATTATACAACCATTTCATAGTGCCGCTTTAATCCCATTTTATAGATGTGACTACATGACACACTATTAAATAATTTTATAGTAGCTGTATAAATGATTATAAAACAGTCATATAAGAGTTGTATAAACTTTTAATAGAAATGTTAAACAACCAAACAGTTGTATAAGGATCATATAATTGTTTTGTAGACCGTTATAAGAATTTAAGTATCCTATAAGACATATCTTGTAGCTGTTTATACAAACCTTATAGAATTTAAATTGCTTCTTGGGAATTTACCAGGATTGGTTCATTCAAAGGCTTTTTTTCATCCTTCGAAGAATGTCTCCAAACAAATGTTAGACTATAGCAGGCATGACCTACGTTGCCTAACAGGCCACTGTCATCTGTATCATCATATGTTAAATATTGGACTGTCGGAAGATGCGACTAGCCGTCTTTGTCTGGAAGAAGATGAAATAGTAGATCCTGATTCGAGCCTGCCCCGACGCGGCTCGCATCAGGTATCAGATGTTAACGAACGTTTTTACACAAAAAACTCCCTAATTTTTTCGGT
>CAJUYI010004621.1:0-17926 GCA_910591695.1 Galerucella pusilla
ATCCATTTTTTTTCTCATGTTGCTTCTGTTTGCTGCATAAAAAATGGTATCAATCAAAAGCCATAACTGAAACTGATGCCAAAAAATAGGCCCCTGCATTCCTTTATTCAAAAAGTTGTGAGACCCAAAACACTAAGTAATCCAGTTTTACCCAACTTCCCCCTACCTATTGAAACACTCAATTTTATTTCTATCTACATAATATTTTATCTACGCTATCATGTTTGGCTTTATTGGCATCGCTCTAAAATATAATGACATAACGTAGATTTTATAAATCACCGTTATTTCAGTTGCAGCAGCACTAGTCCGTTAATCTTTTAGACAGGGCGATAACAGAATACCAACCATAAATAAGACGTTTTCAGGACCCTTTTTTATAAATCAAAATAGAAATTAAGTCAATTTTAAAGGATGTTTTATAATCGTAGTAGATAAAATTGATAAAGCTTATGGCAAGGATGGCATTATATGACTGTATAATCGATTAAAAAAACACAGCGGAAGAAATGAAGGGAAAGAAAGTGAAATAAGGGTTGTCAATAGGTATGTTCCTGAAGTAAGTTTCCTAAGATGTTATTAGGTTACAATTAATTATCTTTAACATTCTATTATAGTAAATAAGAATTGGACTGTCTTTGTCTGGTAGATGATAAAACAGCAGAGTTTATAATTTGAGCATGCCCCATCGCGGCCCAAACCAGCGATACATTATGAACGTACTCATTTTGTCATCAGGCATTTTTGGTTAAGCGCGAATTTTAAACTAATTTCAATTTTTTTCAAATAATTTTATCTTGATAGGTAATTTCAAGCAGCAAATATGTTAAAGACAATCTCCTGGGTATATGAAATCATGCTGCACAAGTTTTTGTTGAACTACTATCCCTGAATTCTCATAATATTTGAATTTGTCCATTATTGACCTAGGTTAATAATGAATAAAATTATTAACCACTAACAGAAATATGAGAAATTCAACTTCTCAGTTGGTTACAAGAAGCAATAATTGTTAACTTCACCGCTAGTAGTGGAAAAAATTAATAACAATGGTTGTAGCGATAGCGAATAAAACATTTTTAGGACGATTTTTGAAAATTTGACTGTCCTATAACTTTTGATAACCACTGTAAGTTGCGGATGCTTAGGAAGTCTAGGTAGAACCCCATTTTATTACATAAAAAGATCTCGTATGTAAGATTATATACCTAATATAATGTAGGTACCTTTTCACAGATCGGATAGAAGTTTTTATCTAAGAATCTCATTGATTTTGTATAGGTTATTCATTGTAGAATTTACAAATACTTTTAAGAATTTTTCGCCTGGATTCTTATCATATACAACAAGTATCAAAACATCTACCTACCTTCGTATTGATAGGTGATGGAATAATTGAGATATTTGTTGCGATCTAAATGAACATTTTACAACGAATGGTTAATGTACTGGGTTATTCATTATAAATTACCCACCCCCTATCATCGTTATTATTACTTTTAGAAAACAAAGTCTCATATATCTCATCAAAAAATAATAGTTCTTTTTCAAATGGGACACCCTGTATATTTTAACATTTTTGGAATGGTCTCTTTTTTTTATTTCAAAAATATATAATATGTTACCCACACCTTGTACCGTTTTTGAGTTATGAAATGTCGTAAATCTTAGTTTTAGTAATTACTGTAAATATAAAAAGATAATTTATTAAAGTGAGCTATGGAAATGACAACTAATATGTTTGACAATTGACATTTTTCATGTAAAGTAATTAAAATGGTTGTCAGTAAGAAAGATAAAGTCAAAATATATACCTATACAAAACAGAAAACAAAGATTTATTTAAGAGAATTTATAAATAATATAATAACTTATAAAAGATATCCGAGATGTCCTCCATTATTGTTAATGCATAATTGATAACACCTTCTTATATTATTTATAATAACAAGATGACTTCATCAATTTCATTTAGTTTGTTAATTTCAAGTTGAATCCTTTCTTCAATCACTTGTATATTATTATTATTAATAAAATCTTTCACCTTTGTAAACCATTTTAATTACTTTATCTGACAAATGTTAATTATCAAACATAGTAGTTGTCATCTTTTTTATATTTTCATAATTTTATATATTTTTTAATATTTTTATAGTTTTATCTTTTTCATATTTTCAGTAATTACTAAAACTCAGATTTTCAACATTTCATAACTCAAAACCGGTACAAGGTAGGGGTAACATGTTTTATATTATATTTATTTTTGAAATCAGAAAAAAAGACCATCTAAAAAATGTGAAAATATACAGGGTGTCCCCTTTAAAAAAAACTATTATTTTTTGTATCCCCTTAAATTTGCACGCTACTGAATTTTTGATAGACTATTAAGAAAATTCAGCTGTAACCAAACAACTTTCATATGAAACTTTTTTTTCTAAAAGTAATAATGACGATGATAGGGGGTGGGTAATTTATAACGAATAACCCTGTACACAATAAAGCTATTAATGTTCATTTTTATTAAAATATTATATACGGTGTTCATGATAACTGATGATTAGTTAATTCATTTAACGTTGATTGACTAAATATATTTTTTTGTAACACCCTGTATATCAAGTAATTCGCTTAAACATTCAAAGATATGGTTGACAAGGACCATTTAAGTCAGCAATTAGATATAAAAACTTTTTAAAAATATTTAATATAAATATTAAACACAGTTAAAAGTAATCAAAAATAATATATACAGATCGCGAGAAGTCTATTCGAGACATACGATTTAGACAAGTACGACAAGGAAAATATGAGGAAAACTACTTGGAAGAGAGAGAAGAATAATTGTTCGCAGTCATCGTTGGGCGTGTGTTCAGTTCCAGCTACCAATCTGATATGAAAGCAGCGGTGCCAGTTTAGAATGTTTGGTACTTTCTAAGGAATAAATAACTTATTTTGCATTTGACTTAACACGGGTTAACGCCGTATTTAGTGGGAGAAAATCGAGATTGGTAATATTATTCACTTTTGAAAAAAAAAGTGAGATCAACATAAATAAGAATTAAATAATATAGTTCAAGAAAAAATTTGGACAAATTACAATCTGCAATAAATAAAATCTATACACTGCTTTCGATTTAACAATTATTAGTATTTATCATTGTTGCCGGCAATAACTTTTACAGATAAGTACATTTGGCAACAGCGGTTAAAATGGGGGGCACTGAGCACACGCCTATCGCTAACTGCGAACAATTATTCTTCTCTTTCTTTCAAGCAGCGGGTTATTATTAAATACCTAACTGTGTTCAACATTTATTATTTTACTCATCAATTTAAGCTGTGAGACAATTTTCAATTGAAAAATATTTGAATTTAGTTTTTTCAAGTAACGGATGACTTCATTATCGCTTATTTTTTGGGGTCAATTCTATAAGAAGTGGTTAAAAATTAACGGTACGCCGTTAAATTTGAGGAAGTTTACGCTATTATAAATATTTAATTTATACATAGTCAAGATTATGATTCAAATTTTAACATGTACCTATGCTATCCAATAAAAAGTTTTCCGTTAATACTTTAAAACTTAATATGCATACAGACTAGCAAAAATGGGTTAGAAGATTGTCTTATTTTTAACTGTGCGTTAAAATTTAACATTTGCTTACAGAATTGCACATATTGAGAGTATACTTCTTTCACAATGTGTTGAGTTTGACAGATGGGAGGGGGTCCTCTTTTCATTAAGTATTGGTGTGTTGAAGGTGTGTGTCCGATTAAAACTTTTAATTGAAAGTCTATTTAATAGATCTTGGGAGATCAGAGAGGACTAGAGAGGACTGTTGTAGCCGGTTTGATTTCTTTTAATGTGTTCTCTGTTTTTTTTGCCAAAAAAACTGCCATTTTTGTTCTATTAACTGATCGTAGGATTGTGATCTGTTGTTGTTATCGGTTGTTATTTGAGGCAGTATAGTTTGGCAAGTTTATCTGAAGCTACAGGGCATCGGTAAGAGGAGAGGAAACATGGCGCATATTTGTGATAAACGTACAAATGGCGTACGGTACCTATTTTACCAAGTAAAATTGAAAATACAAAGGTCACTGGATAAAACAATATCACTCAATTGACGAAGTGACAGGGAAGAACAAACGCATGCGCTTGCCAATAAGAGGTCAGCTTTCGATAAAAATTACCAATTATGTAATTCGGAGGGTGTGGTAATTATGGTTTTCGTACAACGCTTCCAGAGCTTGAAGAAGCCCATAACAAATTTGGAAAAGTGCACATCTTTTAATATTCATAAATTGAAAAAATAATGTTAATAGAAAAAATCTAAGGAAACAAGCACATGAAAGAATTAACGTTTAATCATATTGTTAATATTGTTAACAATAAAAAGTCCCTTTTCTAATTATTATCACTACATACTCAGCACTTTAGCTTTTTCACAGTTAAACGTAGCAATATCGAATATTTTCGACTGCATTCCTTTCACGGCTTCAGATAAACTTGCCAATGAATGAAAGAATAGACTCCTTTAGTCACGTGAAGTTTGCAAACTGTTTTGCGCAGAAATCAGAATCGGTCTTGTTTATGTATATGTATGTCACCTCAATAATCTAATTTTGTGTTAACCTACAAAATGTGAAATAGTTACGCTACGGTTGAAGTCGAATGCCAATTTTACAATATGGCGGTGGTTTTGACAAGTCCGCGCGTACGAGTGCAACTTCAAGTGGGTTCTTCTTACTATAAACGGAGTCTAGATGCCAAGGACATGTTTAGAACTGAATTACCAACGAACTCATTGTATATTTTAAGATCATCTAGAATTATTTTTATAATAAATATAAGGGTATACTTTTTTGGAGGACGATGTTCTAAAAGTAAATGCTACCTTTAACAAAATATAAGAATATTATTCACAATTCACATCAGTATTGAAGTTACTTTAAAATCTTGAAACAATTTATTTGGTCCACATTGTTTTGACCTATTATAGTAATCTGATCCAACCAATAGTTCCCCTAGCAACACCCCGTTTAACAGATCTCATCAATCCAACTAGACGTTTCTCGATTCTTTTTTTGTGTTAGTAATCAATACAATACCATACTGATAAACTTTTTAATACGAAATGAAAGTTTTGCTTCCGTTAACTCTTGTGAATAAATCAAGTATTTTCAAACTTGGTATTTAATTAAGGAATAAATATAATTAAAGGTTTATTTATACAGCATCAACCAAACTAAGACCAATTCAATATTCTCTTCAGCTGTTCATGTATAAGTTAAAATAATACCCTTCTTGGTGTGCGTCATCGATTGTTAATCTCCTTCTATCACATTACGTAGGAAGAAATGGAAAAAAAGGCAGGTCTGTGATTAATTCTAATAAAAATATCACAATAATGAACCGTTTGAATGTTTTACAAACGTTAACCCTAATCTTTGACTTACAAAAATTTGATTGGTTGATGTTTAGATTACGCGCCAGCGCAACCTATCAATCGCGAGGTTAAAATACTATGAAGGCGTAACTTTCGTAGCGGCAATGTGTCTTTCGTCTTTTTCTACTGTCACACTGACAGTTCTTGTCAGGTGTGTATTTTGTTGCTTACGGTCAAATATTATTTATGAGAAGTGAATATTAATCTTATTGTTGTATTTATCAAAATAATACAAAAATATGCCTAGATACACGAAAAAACATCAGCATTTTGAAAGTACTGAAGTATATTCAGTTAGAAAAATGAACTGGTAATTATTAATTTCATAGCCTTCTCGGCTTTGGCTTAATACGATCCTGATGATTTTATTCATCAAATTTAAGGTTAGCTATATGTCAAAATAGCAAATAATATAAACGACATGCTGAAAACCCGGATATACGTCACAATCGATGACGCACACCAAGAAGGGTATTATTTCAACCATAATATAAATTGAGCATTTTTTTAATTACAGTTTCCAGTAAATAATTGTCATTTTAGTAACATATTGTCCCTTTATAATTACATCCTACAGATATACCAAACCCGTTTAACTTAGAAATGTAAGACAATGTCCTTCGTGGCATATATCCAGGGAAGTAGTTGTTGCTTCTTAATGAACGGTTTGCTTTTCAAATTTTTAAAGCGTATTAAACGAATATCTTTGACATAAATTGAGAAATTAATATTAATAAGCCTAGCGGTCATATGAGCTTCCAATCATTTGCAAAAACTTCCAACAGTAATTGAACATTTGAGACTTTAGAGAGGTAGGTACATACCTACCTACCAAGGGTCGGACTGGGAAGAAAAATGACCTACCGTGGAGTTTAAGGAAATGTAACGAAAATTAGCGGTTTTTAAGAGTAATTGAGGCAAAATTATTGGACCAGCTAGAGGTGAAGTTCTAAGCGGTTTTTATTTGTCTAACATTTTTTATAACAAAATAAAAACCCATGTGCTGCAGACGCATAATTACTTTTTAAAATCATTCATTGGGTAAACAGCCAATAAATACAAATTTTGTTTGTGGACATTGTAATTATACAGAGTGTCCCAAGAGTTTGAACAAAAAGCTTTGGATATGGGAGGGGGGGGGGGCGCTAAAATATATTGTTAATTTCAAGGCGGTTTCGTTGAAAATGTTTTAGGAGTTTAGGTGTGACATTAAGAAAGAAAAAAAAAAACAATTGCATCATCAACCAATGAACTTACTCTGTACCTGGGAAGTGTACAATTTTTAATTTCCAAATTTAAAGGGAGGGAGGGCACACATATTTTATGAAGTACCTAATATCATTATTTTTAGCCTTTCTATCATCTCTCAGATTTTTGGTGCGAACTTCTAGAGCACATTGTATATTATAATGGTTAGTACTCGAGATATGTCTAATCCTCATTGTATCTAAAGTCTAATCCGTATCGTTTGTGTCAATAGAGCGGATCAGTCTTACGATTCTACTGAAATAAGTGACATTTGGAAAAATATTCGTATGTCGAATAATCTAGTGAATCCGGTCTTTTATAAATCATATGAAAATGTTTAAAATAGGATACAAATACGAGGAGAATCATTTCATATAGGAACTGAACAAAAATAAATGAATAATAAATAAAATAAAAAAATAAAATAAAAAATAAATAAAGAGTAGTGAACAAAATTATAATGAGGAAAAAGTTAAATTTAATATTTTTATTCTCAGGGGTATTTCGATATTTAAAAAAAAAAAATTAATTTGTTTCGTAAGCTAGTAATGTCAATAATAAATGACATTGAAATGTCACAGAGAAGGTCGCCGGTTCAAATGTCAGTTTTCGGTTTTTTCAATGTCTACTTTGGATGTTATAACACTAGTAATTATTGTAATTCTGTAGAATCGTTCAATAAAACGATGTGTGAGTTGAAAACTAGGAGTATTCTATACTATAAGGCCGTTTTAGGCTTTTTTTTATTAATATCATTGTATGCTTGGTTGCCTATAACAAAATTGTTTATTAATAAGAGTCATTAATGAATGATTTTGTGTACCGGGTGGCCAACTAAGAACGGTCGTCGGCCATATCTCAGGAGTGGATTATAGCACAGGTTCCACATTTTATAACATAAGTGGCCTCGAGAAACGCCTGGAAATTATTGGAACTTTAGTTCTTTACGCCAGGTTATGTTTGAGCGACCAGGGGTCGCGACGCAAAAGATATGACCGTTACGCGTTACGTTACGCTACGTTATGTTACATTGCTTCGTTTTGTGCCTTGCTTTTGCGTTCTTGTGCCTCCTTAGTCTCTCTCTCTCGTTTACGAAGCAGCGGTTCATAATAATAAATATGCTCCTGCCCGGATTCGAACCCGGGCCGCCCGCGTGCAATGCGAGCATTCTAACCACTGAACCACCGATGCTATATTGAAATTCTATGCAAAGCTGGTATTCGCAGTGCTCTACTTGCATTTGTTCGGATAAATTTTTACTATTATTTCCATAATTTTTTTTGCGCGATTAAGGGGTCTAGTTACTTTTCGAAATACAGGGTGTTGAAATTTTGAAAACTTGAATGTTTTAATTCGATAACTTTAAAATGGATAGATAAATTGATTTGACATTTGGCAGGTAGTTTTTAAATGTAAAAGGGCACATTTTGAAGGAAAATGGAGTTTGTGCAACTAGTGTGGATATGATGGCCATATCGCACGAGGACGAAGATGGAGCACGACGCCGTAGGCGGAGTGCTCAATCGTTCAAGTGCGATATTGACAATCCACACGAGTCGAGCAGCATATTTTTTCTACGACCCACTTAGGAAAAAATCTAGAAAATAAAAATTTCTATAAACTGTAATATAACTTCAAATTAAAAATGTAACAATTCAATGTTATGTTTCCACTAATTTTGTGGTAAACGATTTGTATAATGCTACGGTTTCCTTTTTTGAATATACGATGCTGTTATAAGTAGATGTTGCCAGTCGGACTCCCTCATGGAGGGTACCGTACCATTATCTATAATAATAAATATTCTGCTAAATATTTCAAACGTCTACCTGTTGTCGTTATTAATATCAAGCAGAATGATTAATTAAAAATAAAATTAACAATAAAAAAAATTCCTCGCGGGGAATCGAACCCGGGTCTACCGCGTGAGAGTCTGGTGTGCTTACTACTCAACCACCAAAGAATATGCAAATTGTTTATCTATAACGTCAGATGTATTACATAACTTTTGCTTAAAAGGAACTAAAGTTCCTACCGTGTGTCCCGCGACACGTTCTACCTTTTTTTCAGAATTGTAGATCCACCGCTAGAGGGCGTATTTGACAGTTAAAATTTTAAAATGCAAATTTTTTCAAAATTAACTCAATTAAGGAGCATATTAAATATTATAATCATTTCCTCGATAAATTCTGCATGTTTTTAATATTACAAGTTTAGATCTATCTCTCCAAATAAGGGGAGGGGGAGAGTGGAAACCTTGTTACGAAAAAACGCCTGTAATTCGGGTTCTGCTTGACCGATTTTAATAAACTTGATGTTGTTTGAAAGAGCTTTTGTTGAACAATCAAAAATTTGTAAATATGACGCAATCTGAATAATAACATAAATGCTAGAGGGCGCTGTTTTATGTTTTTTTAATATTGTGTTTTCTTGTAACCATTTTAAATGGAAGCATACAAATTGGAGTAGATCTTTAAAAAGTAGACTAAATTAGTAATAAAACACTACAAACCGCGAAGCGTTATCTCTTTCCTATCCTGAGATATCTTAAGAAACAGGTAAATGGCGGGAATTGATCTTCCAACGTCTAGAAAGCTGGTGAAGTAAGTTGTGCTACATTTTTTCAATTAATAAGAATGTTATTATATTTGTTTTCAAGTGATCAGTTAGTAAATCAAAAGCATCAAATATCAATGAAAACCGATATTTGTAAGTTCATTTATTTGGCCACCGAGGTCTCCAGACCTAACTTGTTCAGATTTTTATTTGTGGGGGCAAGTTAAAGATCTCGTTTAAGCCGATAGACCCGCAACAAGAGCTGACATGGTTGAAAAGATACTACAGACAATACGAAGTATTTCAAGGGCAGAAATTGAAGCTGCTGTTTTCTCTACCCGTCAGCGATTGATTTCATGCATTGAAAATGATGGACGACATTTCGAACATCTAGGGCGGCGCTAATTACGTACCTAGTTATTTATTAAAGGTTTCAATTGTTCGATTTATCACATTATTTTAAAATTCGTTCTCATTGTTAGTAGCGACAGCATTACATTTAGGTAATCTAGTGGCAACCATAAATTTAGTGTGATAACAGTTTAAATTACTGCAAACCAATGTAAGATCTTTCCATTCAGGATAAATTTAATAATTTCTGTTGACGTGAACCAGCCTTCTAGACGTTGGAAGAACAATTCCAGCAATTTACCAGTTTCTTACGATATCTCTGGATAGAAAAGAGATATCGTCTTGCTGTTTGCAATGTTTTATTACTAATTCAGTCTACTTTTTAAAGACCTACTTCAATTTGTATGCTTCCATTTAAAATTTTTACGAGAAAACACAATATTTAAAAAAATAAAACTGCGCCCTCTAGCATTTATGTTATTAATCAGATTGCTTCATATTTACAAATATTCGATTGATCAACAAAAGCTCTCCCAAACAACATCAAGTTTATTAAAATCGGTTTTTTCGTAACAAGGTTCCCACTCTCTCCCACCCCTTATTTGAAGAGATAGACTTAAACTTGTCATATTAAAAATATGCGGAATTTGTTGAGGAATCTTATTATAATATTTAATATGCTCCTTAATTGAGTAAATTTTGAAAAATTTTGCATTTTAAAATTTTAACTGTCAAATACGCCCTCTAGCGGAGATGTCCATTTTGAAAACATCTAAAATGTTCACTATATCTTAATCCAAGATATCTCTGTGTTTCCCTAATATATACTGCTTTGGAATGCGAACATTTTATGTTATAAACATCTAATTTTTATGAAAAAATTAATTTTTGTTAGGCATTTGTTGAATAATATTATTATTTCTTATTGTTTAAAAAGTTTCTTTATTTTCTTCTATTAGTACAGTAACTTGTTTATTTATATAAATTTCTATAATTTTTCTTCTGAAATTTGTTATAATTATTTTGTGTAATATGTATCTTCCTACTTTATTAAATTTTAATACGCACGTCTATGCCATTTTGTAGCCGTTGGTATTTAAAAATTAAAATATAATTTATAATAAGCTAGAATATTCAATTGTACATGCTTGGGAGACGTTATAAACAAGAACCAACTCGATTTATCAGTTTTTTTTTTGTTTGGACAAAAAACGTTAACGACGATGAGTAACAAACAAAATTCCCATCGATTTTATTTCATATACGAATTTTACAATAGACGGTTTTGTATGTCGGGAGTGTTTTTCAAAAAAGACTATTTCGGTAGGTACTATGCAAAAATTGTGTTTTTTGTGAACAGTTTAGTGGAAATTATGGTAAAAATGCAGCACAAAGATTTTCTTCCATGTTTGTTTTGGTAAGTTTTTAAAATTGTCAACATCTAATTTTATTGTTATAAAATAAATAAAACAAAAATTAAGTGCTAGACTGTAATAATCTTAGCTTCCTTTTTATAACGCATACTTTATCCTGTATATAGGTTTATTTGTAATGGAATCTTCAAAGATAATTATTAATATTAAATTATATAACTAATAAAATAATCGTTAGGAAATATTTAAAATACCCAAATACAATTTTTCTCTAACCTTCTTAGTTTGTGAGATACAGACTGTGCAGAAGGTGCAGAAGAAATACACATTTTATTTTATCGGGGTAAAAGCTGGGATGAAATTACAAATTCCAAATTTTTTGTAGGTTATTGTCTCTTCAAAACAACAGTATTAATTTTGTCGTATTATAATAAGCCAGTGGCGTAGCACGAGGGGTTCGTAATCTTTTATTGTACTTATTGTATTAATTAGTATGCCATTTGAATCGATATTCCGATATGATCTATCGCGGATATCTAATGATATATAAAAGATATTTGTACGGCTTTGGTCAGAGACTACCATCAATGGGATTAGAAATCTCCCTCATCACTGTGACCTTTAAAAAGAGTATACATACTTTGCATTTATTCTTGATTTGTTGGTTTGTTTTTATTTATTGAGGTTAGGGTAGCGCAAAAAACAAACATTTTTTTTAATCTCGTGTGAAAAAATGTCGGTTTTTGATGTTTTAAGGGCCCATTCCAAAAGACATTTCAAAAAAATGTTTCAAAGGTCGCGCAAAATATTTTAAAATGTCTAAAATAGCATATTTTATTTTTTTAAATTCTTCCTTGTTTATAGACCAAAAAACTTTCTGAAGTTTCTGAAAGCTTATGTTCAAAATTAAAATTTTTGAAAGATCGCTCATAATTTCTTTTTAATTATTACAATACTTTCGACCTTTTAATATTCAATTCATTTCAAGATTTCAGAATTTTTTTTTCGTAAAATAATCAATAAAAATTCACCACGAGATGAACTAAAAATCAAACAAAATACTTCTTAAAATATAATTTTTTTGCACCTCCATAATTTTATTCAATCAACTACAAAATTCCAACAATATTTAAATGAACTTTTTGGGAAATTCCAAGAAAAATGGTACATTTTCACAGGTTAAAACTTTACCTACATTTATCATTAATTTATTATTCGTATTATATTAATTTTATTTGTTTGATATTTCATTATTTAAAAAAATTATGAAATTTTAGGATGAGTATTGAAAAATCACTGGAAGAAATCTAAGCAATGTTCTAATAAATTGAAAAAAAAAGAAGATATTCAAAATTTGAAGTCTGAAGTGAAACTTTCAGAAACTCATTTTTGTTGGTCTATTCAATTTTTGACGACTCATTTAAAAAAATTTGGAGCGACCTCTTAAAATTTTTTTTGAGCTATCCTTTGAAGTGGGTTCTTAAAACATCAAAAACTGACATTTTTACATACGAAAATGAAAAACTAATAGTTGGTTTTTTTGCGCCACCCTAATTTAGGTATATATTTCTTCAAGGATTATTCAAATTTATCGGATAAACATTAATAGTATATTGTAAACCAAGGTGGTGAAGACTATTATTATTGATAAAGCTCCAAAATCATTTCGTGAGGAGCTTTGGCCCGAGCGGAATAAGAAAGCCCCTCGCGGAATAAGGTGAGAGGCTTATAAATGTCTTCATCACCATGGTGTATACACAATTTTTTCTACTACTAGCCAAATTTAAGACAAATATTGGAAATAATTCACAAACGCACCACGAGAAGCGTTTACTCCGTCGTATGACTGACAAGTACACTGTCAGTTTTCGATATATTATGAACGTACTCGTTATGTCATCAGTCATTTTTGATGAGCGCGAATTTTGAACTAATGGTAATTTCAAGCTGCAAATATGTTAAAGACAATCTCCTTGGTATACAAAATTATGTTGCACAAGTTTTTGTTGAACCCTGAATTCTCAAAATATTTGAATATGTCCATTATTGATCTAGGTTAATAATAGGAAAAATAATTATCAACTTCACAGCTAGTAGTGCAAAAACAATTTTTTTTATATAAATTTGACAGATAATATTTACAAACTTTATTGTCGTGTTAATAAAGCTATTCCGCATACCGCATTTAACTGATCTTATTATATTGCAACGTCCATTGTTTATTTACTGTATCGAATGACTATTATAAAACATAAATACTATCTAAAACAGAGAAATACTTAACGCCAGAATATAAGCAGATGAAAGTAGAATGCTTTTATTATTGAGAAAAACAAATACAAAAAAAAGCAGAGCGAAACATGTGCAGCTAGTCTTTTATTTAATGAGGAAGTAGGTACATATAAGAAAGGGTTGTAGTAATGGTAGTGACTAGGAATACGTCTAATCGTGACATGTGGGCGAATTAAGAGATATAAAAATATAGATTTCTTTGTTTCTTATGTTGAACTGTTTAATTTGTGATTTTCAAATATTAGTGAATTACGAATTCGTGTTCTTTACAGACTTTTACATCATAGCATAACCTATACTTCTTCGCGATTTTAAAAAAGAATACGACAAAATTCTGGTCCTGTCACACCATTATGTAGCTAACTTCTCTTTTAGGGTGTGTAGGTCACAGCATAAATGGCGAACTATTAGAATCATCCAAAAGTTGAATAAAAAAATTAAAAATAATTGACTCCCCATTATTATTTTGTACACCACCAACTACCAACATCATAATATTTGTTAAGTTTAACATCTCATTATAATAATATATTTTTTAAAACGTACTGAGTAATCCTTTTAAATATTTTATTTTATTCCATTTTAGTCTTTATAATATTTTATACATTAAAGCACTTTACGTTTGCCTTTTTGAATAGTGTTAACTGTGTGTGAAATTTCACTTTTAATAAACTATTTTAAAAATTATCAAAATTAGTTAATAAATTGATAAGCTTATAAATTTATTTTAATAATATGGTTCAGACATATTTTTTTGCAAGAAAGTTTAGATTTGATGAAATTAATAAAAAAATAGTAACTAATAAATAAGTGAATTTTTAATTTTTGTATATAAATAATGAGTACGCATCAGTAGACACTCTCGTTTCGATTCGTTCAAGCTGTTCACAAGCTGGTTGTAAAATAGAAATAAAAACATTAATTTCAAAGTGTACAGGACATAAAGAATTGCATCGTTTGTTAGAATAAGAGAGCGACCGGTCTTATGATACTATAGAAAGGCATGGCAAATGGTGAAAATAGTATTCTATAATACTAACACCTACCAATGACGTTAACCATACACACCCGAAAATTAAAGAACAGGTAGACTTATTTGTCCAAAATGTATTTCTTGAAACGTAAATTTCGTGGTCGTTTTGAATGGTGGTCGTAGGGAAAATACAGTGTGCAACACTAATTTCTCAATAGAATAATATTTATTCTGCGATATCTATTGGTAACGCGCTTTGTTAAATACGACAATATTACTATTTTAAAATTTTGAATATTGAAACTTTTTACATCGGAGACCCTAGCTTTTGGACATCCTGTATAAGCGATATTAAATTTTGATTTATTCCAAACTCTTTTCTTTATAATAATATAGTCTTTCAATTAATTAATTACTTGCGTTCGGTATATCTCACAATCTTACAAACTTTATAGCAGCCACAGTTTGTACGATCTTTACAAGAAATTAATAACCAAAGACCCAAAGACTACACAAAATTATAATTTTCCGTCTTGTGTTTTACCCTTCATTTTCATTTACCGTGGGTGTACGAATCCATTTTTAAAAAAGGGTTAATTTATTTTCAAAAATTTCTATCTACCATATTTTTGTCTACTTTTCACTTTGGCACTAGTAATTCTTACAGAGTTTGTATACGAACAGTTGGGCACTATGCTCTTTTGTAAAATGTTTGATTTAAGCAAGCACATTTGTCGTGCACGTTCCTATGATATTAATAGCTCACCAGATACAATATTTTTGAATTTTCCTGATGGAATAATTGAGGTTTTTTAATTGATTTTACTGTTTGGACCAATACTTTGTGGCATCTATATACTCATATTTCTTTTTAAATCAAACTGTTTATAATCAATTCCACTTTGATGAAAAAATATATGAAAATTATATCCTATATTTGCCATTTATTACTTACTTCTCTGTTTGAATCTATGGGCTACGGGCCATCTTTCTAATAATTTCAAAAAATCTGCCGCGTTAATCATTAAATGCACAAAATTAGTTTTTAAGGGGAATCTATCGGCAGCGATTTGACAAAATATCGAATTATTTTTGGCAAAGAATTTTGAGGTAATGGATGTATTGAAAATTAAGGAAAAAATATATCATGTAGATTAATGTTGAACTTAGAGTTCTCATCGAATAAGAACTTTGAAATGCTAACCAAATTTTGTTGAAAAAAATACGAATCATATTAATCATATTAAGCAAAGTTTGAGCCCTTGTAAAGAATTAAATATGCATTAAATGGAAAAACTAATTGATAAGAAGTCTAATTTGAAGCTTTATGAATACTATATAAAAATCTCAGAATCCTCAAATTACTTATGACCGTACAATTCCTTATTGAAATTCGGTGCTACCACTAAAATATCGGATAAAAATCCATCTCTCGCTTTTCTATCCTTCTATGACTGACATTGTCTCTCTGCTTCGGTAGTCGCGTGCCGTTCCATTGTTGATACAACGCTCGCCGGTTTCGGCGGTCTCCCAGTTCAGTACTGACGAAGCTTATAGAGTAGTACGTGAATCAAAATCCGCTTGGACCGCTTGGCTACCTACATGTTGCGGAGCTTTCATATTTCTAATAAAATTTTCGTTATAAGAACTTAAACGTGAGGACGTAGGGAAACAAAAAAATATACAAAGCATAATTGTGCAAAGTCGAATTTGGTAGATGACCCTTAAGCAAAAGAGTATTTTTTTATTTTAGCTTAACGTGCCTCGACAGCACTGGTCATTGGCACAGAAAAAATAGTTAAGTACAAATATTTACATGAGTTAAATAGACATGTTATCTTGATTGATAAACTGAATTATTTTTATAGATTTTCTCCAAATTTGCTAATCACACTTAAAAAGTATTCAGCTAAATCAGGTGTTCCAAAGGGATCAAATCTCGGACCTTGAGGTAGGTTGATTTATGCAGATAACATGGAAATATTTCTTCCCATATCAAATGTATCTGATTGTTTAATACTGCAATCCAACTTGTATATATCCTGGATTTCGGTATGTCGTTTATTTTATTTGCTATTATGACATATAGTTAACCTTAAATTTGATAAATAAAATTATCGGGATCGTATTCTGCCAAATTCGAAAAGGCTATGAAATTAATAATTACCAGCTTCTTTTTCTAACTGAAAATACTTGAGAACTTTCAAAATGCTCATGTTTTTCCTTGTATCTAGGCATATTTTTGTACTTATTATTTCAATAAATATAGCAATAAGATTAATTTGACCGTAAACAACAAAGTACAGACCTGACTAGAACTGTCAGTGGGACAGTAGAAAAAGACGTAAGACACATTACCAGTGCCAAAGGTACATCTGCATCCTATTTTGAATGTTGTAATTCCTCCCGATTGATAGGTAGCGCTTGCGCGTATTCTAAACATCAACTAATCAAAGTCAAAGATCAGGGTAAACGTTTGTAATAAATTTAAACGGTTAATTATTGTGATATTTTGATCAGGATTAATCACAGACCTGCTTTTTTTCCATTTCTCCCAACATAATGTGTTAGAAAGACATTAACAGTCGATGACGTACACCAAGAAGGGCATTATATAAGAACTCTACCTTAAGGAGCGTATCATTCTGTTTCTTAATCCAGTATTATTGATTTGGGTTCTGTAATTATTGTGATATTTTGATCAGGATTAATCACAGACCTGATTTTTTTCCATTTCTCCCAACATAATGTGTTAGAAAGACATTAACAGTCGATGACGTACACCAAGAAGGGCATTATATAAGAACTCTACCTTAAGGAGCATATCATTCTGTTTCTTAATCCAGTATTATTGATTTGGGTTCTGTTTATTTTTTAGAATTTGTATGTAAATCGGTCTTGACAGCCTTTACATTGACTTTACCTAATTCTTTATTCAAGCAACCTTTTTTAAAACAAAATGTCCCATTGACAAATCACTGACAACCCTACTGATATTTTTTGATGTCGGTAGTTTGTCTTTTGGCGCAAGGCGTGTTTCACGACCAAGTTGATGAACAGCCTGTAAAAATCTAAACGATTCTTGTAGTTTTCAGGTCTGCGACAAGCAATTATCATTTTTCTCAGATAAGCCCACTTGATATAAAGTTGTAAAGTTATTAATTCCCTCGCCGGTGAGATTGTGTGAAATAAAAGGAACAAGTGAACGATAATAAAACATGTGAAGGTAGGTGGGCTGGCAGGGCACGCTGCGCCCAGGAGGTCTGGCACTTCATGTGACAAAACGACCATGAGGAATTGATCAAGATCTAAACCTCGCTTTTTAATTGTTCACCAGACTGATTTTTCCGATGAAATTATGGCCATATTTTTTGAATGTGCGGTTCTTTTTTTTATACCTGTAGCTTTGTCAACTGTTTATATATTTTCTGAAATTATTGAATTTATAAATGCTTATTGATCCGTTAATAATTTTTAACTTCCAGTTAACTGATCTTTTATCGGTCACGATTTGGTCAGTTTTGACAGTTCAACAAATGTTCGCTCGGCTGTTAAATTTTTCTATTCAGTGCATTTCGAAAATGAATTAATATGTTAATAAATGGATTCTTATTGTAATCAGCACTTCTTTTGTATGCAGATATACAGTGTGTAAAAGCCAAATGGAATAAATTCATTATTTCGGT
>CAJUYI010004622.1:0-17924 GCA_910591695.1 Galerucella pusilla
ATAATATACCACAAGGAACATACAGAAGATATATAGATAGGTATCTTATGTAAGTTCCTTGTGGCATTACTTATTCTTTTTTTCTCTTATTCTTTTGGGAATCAAACCACAATGTTTTTTATTTTTTATTTCGACGTTTCTGTAGCGTTCCAGCTACCGTTGTCAAGATTAACTAGTAATAAAATCAATAAAATAATTTTTGGTCCCGCTTGAACTTTGAAATGGTGAAATAATAAAAAATTCAATAAAAAAAGATAACATTTTTTTTCATTACTTTGATGCACATCGCTGTATTTATAATTTTTCAAAGTAACGGAAAAAAAATAATATGAAAGAAAGAATTTGTTTATATAACAAATTGTTTATAAAATAAATAATGAAAATGTAAAAAAAAATAATTATACCTATATATTATAATTCTGTTTAAAATAACAAATTATAATTTTTTAGGAAAAATTTATTCTTTAATTAATAATTGGAAGGTTGGATAAATGAAAAAAACGATTACCTATAAACAATGAAAAAAAATTTAAGAAATTTTTTTTCCTCTTCATATCATTATTTCACCGTGACAATATAATGACAAAAAAAATTTTGGAAAAATATTACAGTTGTCTATTTGTTTATAAAAAATTTATAAACAAAAGACATACAAAATATTTCAGATAAGCTGCTAAATGCAATTGATACATACAAAAAAAGTTGAATACACAGATTTTGTAAAAAAAAAATTTTTAATAATTTTCGGTATTTTTCATTTTTTGTTAACTTAGAAAAATCATTATAAACAAATTAACTATCCTTAATAAATTTTTGCTGCGGAATCTTGTTGATTGTGTAAATAAGAAGAAAAACATTTTTAGGTACCTACATTATTTAAACTTTAATAACAGATTTTATATTAGCTGAAGTAACTAAAGAATTAGTTAGTTAACAATTGAATAACTTTAACAAAAATCAATTTAAATTTTTTTTATATCGGGGTTATATTCCTTCAAGTGTATAGTTGAGACTATAATTTTTTCAGATTTCTTAATTTATATCAAATATAAAAAAAATATTTTCTTACGTTCACTTTGTTCGGTGGCGAAGCGCCGAACCCTATTTTCAACATAAAATTAAAATTATAAGTAATGGAGCTCCGAACTTTTTTTTGTGAAATTTTCTCCCTTTTTTCTTTTCTTTTTTAATATTGGCGCTATCTTCAATAGTTTCATAGTTATTGCTATGAAACGGAGACCATCTTTTTTTCTCTTCGTTTTTTGTTAATAACAATTGAAATTTTTAATTGCAAAAAAATTCAAAAACTCCCCAATTTCAGAATTTAATTCTGAATCCAATGAAACAAACCCCATATTTTTAAATTCACTCTAACTATTATTCGCAGAGAAATCACTTCTCGACTAGATTATATTTCAAAATAATTCCTCGACTCAGTTTCTGGTCGGATTCATAATAGTCGGTAAAATTTAGATACCAAATCATAAATTAAATTTATTTTGTGAAAAAAATCATTAAGGGATTTTTAAGAAAAAATTTAACTTTCATATATTAATTGAAATCAAACTGTTGAAATATTCAGGGTGACCCACCGTATACGCTTTAGTTTATTTCATCTAATCGGCAGATGTTATCAAAAAACGTTTCAAATAAAAAAGATTCGATACTTTGTTATTGTTATCGGATTAACGACTACGTGCCGTTTGTATTTCTTTTGAATCAATTATATTGGTTAGTAAACGCACAAAATATATTGGAATGGAGTTTAAATAGTGTGGACGTAATTTAGAATTTAAAATTAAATAAGAATCAAATTTATTTCTTTTAGTTAACAACTGTGTAAAACATTAATTAGTTTCATAATTACAAACTCTCTTAATGTCTATTTTGTTTGTTAAAAGCCGCAACGAGGATATATAATCTGTTAATCATATTTACATTGCGAAGCTGTTTGTTAAATCAGTAACTGTTGAATTTTCCCGCGCAGTACTATCTTGAACATTCATCTATCAATAGACAGCCATTGAACGCACAAAACCTTTAACAAAATATTTTCCTTTATCTTTAGCTTTTTGTGATCTTTTCTTAATGCCTTAACGACTAAATGAGGAATAGAGAATGTATGGGATAGAGCGGGAGAAGGGCTTTAAGATTTTGGAAGAAAATGACAGTTTGATCTGTTCACAGGAGATTGTGTATAAAATTCACGGAACTAGATGTATTTTGTTCCCACCTCTATCTTCTACTAATTATCACTGAATCAATGTTGAAATTACATAACAGTTAAAGAATTATTTAACAAATTTATTGCTAGAAAGTTATTAACAACTGCGATGGGAAATTATTTATTTTATAATGTTCTTATTCTACTGAAATATTCTGAATTTTGATTTCGAATAACATCCAATAACTATTAAAATCATTTTTATCTTCGTCTAGACATCTTCCTCAATGTAATCGATTTCCAGTACTAGACAGACGGGCCCCTATTTCCTCAGAGTAAAACAATATCTGGTATCATGTTTCACGTTGAAATAGCGAGATGTAAAACCAACATTCTCTTTAAATCTGGAAGTCATTACCTATCCCATAATACAACAAGGAACGTACGAAATGTTTTTAGCTCTTAAACAAGAAATAATGAATAGCTGGAGGCTCAAAATAAGAGCAAGAATGCTGCTTAATTTAAGATAATAAGTGAGTCGACTAAGTATCGCAGAGTCTGGACTCGTTTTTGACATATGGAGTAAATATTGAAGTTCATAATTTCTTTTATGTGTGGTTGTTAAGATGCATGTATATTGGGGTGACATTCACTGATATCTAAAAGATCTATTGTGTCCCCTTACTTCTACTCAGTTTCTGAGGAAAGTCTCAGAGTTTAGTCGTATTTCCCGGGGGAATTTTAAGATACCTGCAGGCTTAAACTTAGGCAAATGTCCTTCTATCCAATAATCTCTATTGCTTTTGAGCCATCTGTGTATCATTGAATGACATTCTTTTCAAGTCTGGTAATGGTATTTGGATCACATCATTCCTTCTTGTTGGTTGTTAATAGTAGTTTGTGCAACTAATGTGGATGAAGGAATCGTCTCGCTAGGAAAATACGCCTCTGTATTCCAAGCAGAGGTTTATGCAATACTTGCGTGTGCAAGGGCTAACAGTATGAGAGCCTACAACAACAGGCAGATCAGGATCTACAGCGACAGCCAAGCCGCCCTTAAAGCACTTCAGAGCTATAGGGTGACATCTCGGCTAGAATGGGAATGCGGCGAAGAACTTAGAAGACTGGCGACTCGGAACAGTGTAACACTGGAGTGGGTACCAGGTCATAAAGGAATCGCAGGCAATGAAAAACCTGACGAACTCGCAAGAGTAGGATCGTCAACTCTGATGAACGGACCCGAACCTGCTGTGGGCATCCCCAGATGCTTAACCAGGTCATGGTTAAAAGGGTGGTTGAAATAACAACACAAGAAATACTGGAAGAATACGACTGGGCAAATACATGGGAAGAAATTCATAAAAGAACCATCAGAAAAAGTAGCGAAAGAACTGCTCTCGATGAGCAGGAACAAACTGCGCACCACTACGGGGCTACTTACGGGACACTTTCCCACAAAGGAGCACCTAAACAAAATAGGGCTGTACAACGGAGACCTTACATGCAGAAGATGCAAAAAGGATACCGAAACAGCTCTGCATATACTATGCAACTGTGAGTCGCTGGACCACAGAAGGCAGAAACTTTATGGTAGAACCCAAATGACTCCAGAAGACTTCTACAATCAACCAGCTAAGAACCTGTATGAGCTAATACAGGGAACGGATTGGCTGAATAGGTTGTAGACAGAACACTAGGAGTATCCACAATAAGCCCAGGAGGCTGAGGTGGTACCGGCGAAAGGACGGCTCCGAAGAGGAAAAAAAAATATGGACAATCCACAGGGGTCGAACAGTATATTTTTTCTACGACCCATTTGAGAAAAAATCTAGAAAATAAACATTTGAAAATTTGTATAATGTTACGGTTTCCCTTTTTAAATAAGCGATGCTGTTATAAGTAGATGTTGCCAGTCGGACTCCCGCACGAAGGGTACCGTACCTTTATCTATAATAATTAATATTCTACTAATATTTCAATCGTCTACCTGCTGTCGTTATGAATATCAAGCAGAATAATTATTTAAAAATGAAATTAACAATTAAAAAGAACTTCTTCACGGGGAATCGAACCCGGGTCTACCGCGTGAGAGGCTGGTATGTTTACCACTCGACCACCGAGGTTTATAGCAATATAACATCAGAAGTATTACGAACTTTTATTAGAACTGACGTCCATCGGTAGTCCCTTAAATACCCATTTTATTCTGTTTTTAGTATTTGTTATTAATGTATATACGGATTATTTTATTCAAGTTTATTTTTGCAAATGAATATTCTTGATCCAGTGCTTCTGGGAGAGACTTTTTTGACAAGTTATTTTGACGTTTCTTTAAATTGAAAAAAAGATGAGTGACGAGTTCTAAACGCGAATGCTGATTGGTGGATTTCATATACGTTCTAGGATGTATATATGAAATCATATACGTTCAGTTAACCGATATAGCCTACATTTCCATTCTGTAAACTGTGCAGGAAATGGATAGTGATAATATACATGTTGGTTTAGAAAAAATTGTATTCATTCGAATTTATAGTAAAATTTAGTATTATTTTCAAATAAATGTACATGATGTTATCTTTCAATAGTCGCAAATTCATTTTCCCACTTTCACATTTACATTATAACAATCTAATAAGTTCCAGTACTGGTCTGAATCATGTTTATACATGATGATATTTCAATACAGTTGCAGGACTCTCTCACAAGACTGGAGGCTGCGAGAAGATACTCGATGATTTTTTCCTTCATTTTCGAGAAGTTTCATGGTAGTTATAATTGTCGGTACATTTCCTACAATAAAAACACTTCATCTATATTTATATATATATAGGTTACATTTCTGCTCAATGTTTCCAGTTTTTTGTTCTCGTTTTAAAGGTTTTTACAGTCCCATGACTAACTGATTTGTTGCCATAACGTGTCGGTATTTAATTATTATCACGCTCTGGACTGTGGAAAGGACCCCGGATATTAAAATATCAAATTTACGGTCTTTTCGGCGGAAAATAAATCACCAAGCGAAAGGGACTTTTCATTAATTGTGATTTAATCCTGCTGGCAATAATTTGCAGATGCCGATTTGACATTAATCTTCCAGTTTTCCAAAAAAAAAAATTCCCGGCAAGTGTGCTTGCTACTGGCGAAACGTGAGAAGAAATCTAACTAAAAATGTTGCGATTGGGAGCGGGAGTATTAATGAGAAAAAAACTAGTATTGACAAGTGATTGAGACGTACGATTTTCTTTTTGAAAGTGCTCTAAAATAAAATATTCTATCTGGCTTGTGTTGTATTTCTTGAAAGATATATAGGTGGGGGCAAGTATCTCTTGAATATTTTTCTTGAAACTCACAGGTTTTCAGTGAAAACAAATCACCAACTATTTCCTAAAGTTAGTTAATACCCAGATTAGATCCATACTGGTCTGGGAGACCAAGAAGGTCCTAGTGAAAAGACTGTTGAGTTTGATAAGGGCAAGATAAGCATCAGTCTAAAAAAATAATCATTTAAATGCGAAGTTTGTAATTTCTTATATAAATTAGGTTAGGTTTGTGGGTCTATTAGCAATCAGAATTTATTTTCATGGAGATTAAGTGTTGACTTTGGTGTTGATTGAGGATAATTTCTTTTCTAAAAACCATTTATCATCAAAGAAAATGGTCCATTCTTTTCACTCATCATTTCATTCTGAGGATTTTTCGTAACTACCACAAGCAAAAATTTTTATTTACTTCAACATGTCACCTTTGGAAAACTGAGATCCAAGACCTGCCATTCAGGCAGTGGTTAGTAGCGAAGAGCAGAAGATATAAAAATTGCACAAAAACAAAAAACCAGTCATGGTATGAAGGTATATTTTCTAATTTGCAAGAAGAGGCAAGTGATTCGTTAGGTAGTTAGGAAAGATAATAAAAATGAATTTAAATTCTTTTTTTTATTGTTAAAAACTTAATTATATACTTTTTTTAATAAATTTTATAACTTGAGAATAATCTGTGTTGAAAATCTCGAATTATTTCCTTATACCGAAACTGAAATCTATAACTACCATTTTCAGTGTTACAACCTAATTAATGCTAATACTCACATTGGAAAGCTAAGGATAAAATACAATATATTATTACTGTAGGTACTGTGGGATATTACTCTCACTCTGTACATTACATTAATTAAATCACCACGGCTGTCCGTTTCTAGATAAGGCTTCATTTCACGTCCAACCCTTGACATATCTACATAGCACAATTACGGCATGCCTAGTCGTTACATTATAGTTTGTGTGATTTTAGAATAGGATGCGATAACGATAGATAGTCCTACACGATATTATAGAACCGTATTTCAGCACCTCGAGACATACAAACACCCACACAAATTACAACCATAAACATATACTATAATTATTAAGTATGAGAGACATAATATATAATGAAATCGAAATAAGATCAAATTTTGACATTCCAAATTAAAATTAGAAGATAATTTTCCAATAGCTATGCCAATTATGTATATTGGGGAGACATTCACTAAGACCCAAAAGAACTTCTCTTTCTCATGCTTAGTTCCTTGGGAAAGTCTTGGTTCCTTTCAACCTGTTACTCAAAGAATTCCTTCACTTGAGGTAAATGTGCCTCTTCTATCCAGTAGACTCCTAGAAATCTTAGTCCACTAGTTTAAGCTTTTTGAGGTGCCCATTCAGTCGGCAGCGGACTTTCAGAACACCTGCCCCCAATTTTGGGTGCAGTCTTACTCTAGCTTAGGCATTCATTTGCTCTCACCAGGCTTTAGTTTTCCAGGTCAATCTTTGATTGTCTAGTCCCTACTAGATCTTTCCAATGGTTAGATCTTCTCTTATTTTTGGGGTTCCCTATTTCATCCAATATTACCTTGGAGCTGACAATGCAAAAGGTTTTCGGCCTCCAAAAGGGAGTTACAGATCCTCTCTTTGTTAGTTCATCTGCTTTCCTTCCAGTGTGTCCTGGAATTCATAGTAAGGTGACGATGCTGCTCTCGCCTAGGTCATTGAGTTTTCCCATACCATTTTAGAACTGATTGCGCAAGATCTTAGTTCTATAATGGCTGCTTAACTATCCAACATGATGATAATCTTTTGCCTTTTATATTTTTTATCAATATTGAACTGGAGTAACTTTTCTATGATTTCTGCTCGATTCCTTGGACTTTTTCAAGCTTCCAGAGTGTTCAGCTCCTGGCCTCCTACTGGAATAGGAGTTTTTATTTTTATTTCCATAAATCTGTTTGTATACCATTGGCATTTTGTCTGGTCTGGTAATGGTGATTGTCTTCTGGTATGGAGTGGCTTGAAGTTAAGAACCACTATGGAAACCGCAGGGCATGTTTTCACTGCTCCTGTAATTCATATACAGATACAGGCTAGTATTTTAATTTGGGAGAGGTTTTCTCTCGTCGTCAATTTGCTATTCCTACTACTTCAAGCAATGGCTCCATGTGTGATTATTGCACTATGACTATGTACATCCAGCTCAGGATCCTTTTGCTACAATCCCAATATTTTTCTATTGGAATAGGGAGATAGAGGTTGGCTACATAAATAGAGCGCTGCTAGAAAATGGTATTTAGATTGCGAAGACCATAATAGAACTGAAAAATTCACGTGCAGTTGATACGTTAGGAATATACTGAGTTAGTTGAAAGTAATGAACGTATACAATAAACTGGGTCATTATCAAAATAGATTGAATCTTATTTCTAGGTATGTCATCGGTATACAAATATGTGCTTTACAGTTATCTTAATTATGCAAATATTGCTTGTGACATAAAATAATGGAACGTAAATAAAGTGTAAGTTTGATATACAAAATTGAAGATGGATGTAACATAAGATAAGTTTCTGGCACACAAAAATATGTAATTAGTCCAGTTAATTTATGTAATTAACGAAGGTAAATAAATCAGTGGTGGGTATTCAAAAGGACGCATCTAATAAGGAATTTATACAACGTCAACCTATGCATGTTGGAAGGTAAATGATGAAACTTGTCCGCTTGGAGCTAAGACACTGTAGATATTACTATCAGGGCAATTCCTGAGGGGATGCAACACGTGCAACACACAAAAAATCGATGAAAATGATGTAATTATATCTTTTAACCCATTTTTATAACGCTTGAACAATTTATATTTGGTTACATAATCGACCTTCTGTTATTCCATTCGTCTCATCAACTATTTCTCACATTACTAGGTGTCAGTAGGTGTTGAAGATGAACTTTTTCGTAGATCAAAACGGACTTGAAATTATCATTCCATAAAATAGATCAATAACATTGGTAGATGGGAAATTTGATGTGAATTAAGTTGGTGTCAACTTACGAAATGTTATTACTAATTCTCAGTAACAAGATAAATTTTGTGGAAGGTTAATAAAATGTATAAAAAAGAACATAAATTTCAAATGATATGCTACTTTTGTACAGAATTCCCCAGGAGAAATAGCGGAATGGCAAGGGCGTCCGATTTTGTCTTTGTAACCCTAATCGACATTTCAATTGACTCTTTCAACCACGACCATCTATCTACTTTGTTCCCTATTCTACGGTCCGTTGATTCCCTGTCCCGACTTTGTCATCACACTACGAGGAGATTCCATACAATTTTGTATTCACAGATTTGTGTTTTAAAAATTTGTATTACTTCATAGAGAGAAAATGTCCAAATTAAAAAAAAACTTTACCGAATGAAAATCTATGTTAATTCTTTAATCTCTGAAATTCTTCATGTATTCCATTTGCAGACAATAAAGCAGGACTTTGGAACTTGCCGCAGTAAAAATACAAATTGTTAATTATTGGTCTGTGAGCTGAACTTAATGTACAATATGAAATCAAGATTGGATTCCATGATTTACCCTGGAAAAGGAACAAATTTACATTGAAAACCAAGTTTGACTTTTTGTTATTAACTGTAATATGGAACAAAAAAAACTGAAAAAACGAATTATATACAACTTGTGTTGATAAGTGCTCGAAATCGAAGTTAAAGATCACATTCTTCTTGATGTTTTAGCTGGTGTATGTTCTTGGATACGTCTTTCCAACCCATCACAGGCATTTTCTATTAAATTTATGCCTGGACGACGGCTTGGCCTAATTTCCATACAATTTATTCACTCCCTGGTAACTCTAGTTACATATGGGGTGCCATACTCGTCCATAGTGATCATGAAAGGCACAAAATTATCTGCTAGAATCTTCGTAATGTACATGTGAGCTGTTATGTAGTCTCGATAAAGACCATCTGACGCTCTTTTGAAGACATTTCCACTCACACCATAACGAGCCCACTGCCAAGTAAGAGTCGCTTGTCAATACAAGCTGAAACGTATTTTTTTCCGGATCTTCCCCATACTCGGAGGCGTCCATCTGACCCAGTGAAGCAAAAACAGTACTCTCCATCCCAGGTGTTCTAATGATGAACCTTCTACAAGATAATCCAACTGCATAAAACCTTCTTTTAACAGTCCACGTACTACTATTTACTTTTTCCTGTTGATTTTGCAGCGAAACCGTAGTAGCTGCTCTATGTCGTAAGCCTTTGGGTTACGGAACAAACTACGCACCATTACGGGGCTACTTACGGGACACTTTTCCACAAAGGAGCACCTAAACAAAATAGGGCTGTACAACGGAGACCTCACATGCAGAAGATGCAAAAAGGATACCGAAACAGCTCTGGATATACTATGCAACTGTGAGTCGTTGGACCACAGAAGGCAGAAACTGTATGGTAGACCCCAAATGACTCCAGAAGACTTCTACAACCAACCAGCAAAGAACCTGTATGAGCTAATACAGGGAACGGATTGGCTGGATAGGTTGTAGTCAGAACACTAGGAGCATCCACAATAAGCCCAGGAGGACTGAGGTGGCACCGGCGAAGGGACGGCTCCTGAGAAAAAAAAAAGCCTTTGGGTGGTTACTGTTTTTCGATCGGATCCTGGTCTGATTATCAAGCCAGTATCTTGGTAACGCCAGTACACTACTACTACTAAATGTGCAGGCGAGCCTTGTCCTGGACAACTCAAGCCAAGGTTCCGACACTGAGGCCACTGGCGGGCCCATTGTGCCATTCCTGCTACCTAGTCATCCATGAAGCCGAGCCCTTCAATAAAGGCCACAACCTTTTTCAGTGGATACCTGCTTATCTCTCCAGGAGCCATGACAGTGACTCCGAAGACTCGCCTGCGTATTACAGCCCAGTGTGGACACAGAACATGAACTGACGTTTCATCAGTCATGCCGCAACCCCTACATAGGGAACTTTCCTCTACTCCTAGATTGTAGAGGTGCTTCCTCATACAGCAGTGCCCTGTTAGGAGTCCTGCTATCTTCCTTAGCCTACTCCTTGGTAGTTCAGTGGCTGCCCTGGCGTGTCCATCAGTCCATCCCTTCAGTAGAAGTTTGGATTGTCTAGGACCCTGCAGAGCATTCCAATGAGCGAGGTGCTGATTCCTCAGCCACTTCTTCGTCTCGTACACAGTACACACTTTGTACACTATAGGGTTTCCCACAATTGTTTCGGTTGTTCGTTCGTTACCCTCGACAATCTTATAAGAACGCTACAGTTTTTGACGCAATAATAGGATCTAGGGGCATTATTTCTGAAAATTACTAGCCACTTCCAAAGTTATCACAACATTTTGCTCGACAGTGTATGCACATGAAATTGAATTTACATTTATCGGTAGAAACGTTAGAAAGAGGTGAGAAAAACTAATTTTTCAAAAAAAATAAGATCTTAGGCGGACAAGATCTAACGTTACATGGTAAAGGGATTTCTCAGCTGTATATTTGACTATCGACTTTGATATGCACGTAGAATGAATTATATTAAAACGTCAAACGGAGGTGGGAGGTGAGAAAAAAATAAGAAAAAATAGTTCAAGAGCGTCTGATTCTCCTTCGGAAGCGACTTAGACCTCTGAAGGCTGCCATTCGTCAACTGCGACCTTGAAACAGTTAACCTGCAAATTTTTAAATTTTTCGCTGCATTTTCACATTTTTCTAGTAGCCAGACGTGAATAATACATTCATGCAGACGTCACTTCTTTATATTCCCCCTGACCACTTATTAAAATTCCAGAATAAGGTATGTCTATCAAAGCAAAGAGTTTGTAAGGGAGATAGCTTTAGTAATTGATTTTGAATGAACTTAAGCACCATATTCCGTATCGTATATTTTCAGGATTTCTATCAAAAAGTCCTTTTTTCCTTTCATTTATTAATTGCCGTAAATACTGTTGTGAGATCTATACATTAAAAACCCTCGTAGCGAGATCCCGAATCGATCTCCATTGTTTGAACTTTTTGGGTGAGTCACGTTATCCGTACGCGTTCGCCGAACTCTTTTATATCGAATCGGAGGAAAAGTAAAATAAGGCGACAGAAAAAAAAAGTCCTTCGTCATAATTTTTATCTACCCTAAGGCCATCTGATCGGTATCGGATCAGTTGCGATTGCGAAGACTCGGTGAACCGTACGATTTGCCGTTTCGTCAGTACACGATTTTTCGAATCGAACAAATATTTTGGAAGGTATTATTAATGTTCTACCTTGGAAGTAATCGAGATATTGATTGGAGATTGGAGGCTAAGGTATGCGATCTTTTTTATTTATCTATTACTCGTCCTTGCTATCAATTGTATCTAAAATATTATTCTTTGCATTTTGTAATTATAGAAAGCTGAATTTAATTCTTCCTACTACCGTGCAAAAAGTAGATTTGTACCTAACACGTGCGTAATGTGACTCCGCTCACGCGTCGTTTGGCCATCTGCAATAGCGTGCGGAAAAGTATAACTTTCCGCACTAGTTAGGTAAACTACTTTTTCCTACGACCACATAGGAAAGTGACATATATCGCACTGACTAGTTCTATGGAAAGTGACCTTTATTCATACGCGTACGGAAAAAAATCTTATCCGTACGTGTGCGGATAAAAAAGCTGTCAAATTGAATGTTGAAATGCTAGTCTTTTTACTCCGCAAATTAATATGTATATGTGAAATGCTTATTTCCTAAGTTGATTTGTCCATATAATAATATAATATAATCTATTTATTTCATTTAAAATTAAAAAAAAAAAATACCGAGCCCGGACTCGAACCACCCCACTGCTTGTCAAAATTCGAGCCCACGGATGCCTAGACCGCTCAGCCATCCCACTGTTGTAGCTTATGGTTCTTGTCCAAGATACTAATAAGCGCTAAGGAAATATACACAACAGTTTATTTATTCTCCAAAATAAAATGTGTTTATATCGACATTTATTGGACTTTCATGTTATTAAAACAATAAATATCCGTTTTCAATTATTTGAACAATGAATCCTTAAAATAGCTAGTTAATACTTTCAATCTCCTACAGGTAGGCAACAAGTTAAATATTAATTCTAACTTTTTTATAAAGGTACTTTTTTCCATTGCATAAAAATCACAATTTTCTGGGCCAATTTTAAAGGTAAGTAATCAAAACCATATAAAGTATTTACAAATACACATATGTGAAACCTCTCACATCTACATAAAAAATCAAGATTATACATGCCTAATTTGGTAAAAGTATATCGCGTGGTCGTAGGAAAAATAGTGTACATAACTTGTGCGAAAGTGATTTTCACACTCGTGGGATTGTCTCACTCGGCTGCGCTCGTGAGACAATACTTCCCACTCGTGTGAAAAATGTCACTTTCCGCACACGTTACGTAATATACTATAAAAATCTCGAATTTGTTAAATTTTGAATGATAAAAAATGACAATATAGTAGTTTACCTAACTAGTGCGGAAAGTGATACTTTTCCGCACGCTATTGCAGATGGCCGAACGACGCTTTAGCGGAGTTCGGCCAGCAATCGCGTGCGGAAAAGTCACTTTACGCACGTGTTAGGTACACTATTTTTTCTACTAGCATGCGGAAAGAACCCAAAAGTAATCATAAATCAACATTTCTCATTATATACATATCTACAAATTAATTATTATTATTTGACATTCATTTGATGAGGCTTATACCAGGGCCATCAAAAAATTATTGAAAAATAAGTTTTTTTTTTATTAAAAATTATAGCAGCATTATAATAAATTTATTAATTTCTCAGTCATTTGGTAAACTTGGATATACAAAATACATATTTTGAATATTCAAATGTCAGTATATTCCTCAAATGTCAATAAATTTACTTTCCGCACTAGTGCGGAAAAGTGACTCTTTCCGCACGCTTTTTAGTGCGGAAAAGATTCACTTTCCGCACGTTAGTAGAAAAACTACTTTTTTGAATGGTATTGTAATCAATGTTGTGATAAATTAAGTTAAGAGAGACATCGTATGCTATTTTTTTGGTTCCGCTTATAAGAGAAAACGTGATTTTCATCTCTGCACTTTCATCCATACGTTAATAGCGTGTTACGGTATTTAGGGAGAAGTAGAGGCACCTTATTTAGGTGGACGTTTTGGGCGGAATACAAGAATTAATTATGAAACGTTACATTGATTATATTCAAAAGAAGAAATTGTATGGGCCATTTCACGTCAAATTGACCCCTTTGGATTTGGACGAATTTTGGTCAGAAGTTTTCTTTTATCTTTTAAGTTCTAAACTATTTTTCCTGTTTTTTAAACATCTCGAAAACTATTTAAATTGAAAAAGTTACTTATTGTTAGTTTCAAAGGGGCTATGAAAAAAATTTAAAAATCTCGAATTTGTGAAATTTTGAATGATAAAAAATGACAATAAATTTTTTATTAAAATTTTTTTGCATACACCCTTGTACTAATCGTAAAAATACTGAAATTTTTGGAACTGTGTTTCTTTTTAAATATAATATAAAATTTTTAATTTAAAAAAATTTTTCATCTTAATTGATTTTGAGAATTCGTGTAATTTTGAAAAGTTCACATTTCACTTATTCGTATCATAATGAGCAAAATTGATGACAAATTTTTTTTTTGAAATTGAAAAATGTATAAGGTGAAGTGGGGTATATGTGATAATGGGGCAATTGTGACAGTCGGTTTAAAATGGCTATTTAAATAGATATTCTTGTGCCACCTATTAGACAGAGCTCGAAATATGCTATTCTAGTGAGCCATCACTAGAAACTGTCGAAATTCCAACTTGAATTTAAGTTAAGCACAGATAAGCGAAGGGAGCGTTTCGCTCTTATGCAAATTTCAATATACATTTACCCCGTTCGTGCAATAATATATTATTTTTGCGGTATGTAGGAGTAATAATCCAATTTTTATTTACTTAATAGTTCATAGTCATTGAGAAAAACATATTATATTGGTTATTCAATTGAATACTTAATATTTACTTCGGAATGCTGCTAGAACACATTTGCCCCTTGAAATGATACTGTACTTCAGCAGGATATTGTGAAACTACTACCCAATCCTATCTTTGATAGACGTGGAGTTTCCAGTTTCTTCAAAAAACTTCAACATTCATCGTTAACTCTGACACATTTAGAAGTGTTTTGTATCAAGTTTTATTAGTTTCTGTTCCTTTGTTCCATGATTGTTTATAATAGCTGAAAATGTTCCGTATTTTTTTCAACAAAATGAATTACAAAAAAACACATGCAGAGAGCTTGGAATGAATTTTAATACAATAGCCCCAGAGTAAAAAGTATGTTATTTACTACAAAAATATAAACTTTCATCACAATTGCCCCGGTCCCTGGGGTAAATGTGATATACTGACATGAATTTAAAAAACATCCCGCAACACTCGCAACATTAAACTTTATTTAAATTTCTTGCATACAATGAATAAAAAACCCCTTCGAAAGCATAAGATTTTTTTTGTAAAATTTTTGAAATTGTTCTTGGCACCTTTATGTTGAAAGAAAGTTGAACTATTCAAAAAGTAGATCACATTTACCCCATTCCACCTTAATTAAAAAAAACAAAATACAGTAGAAGTACCAAAAATTTCAGGATTTTTTACGACTAATACAAGGTTGTATTCAAAAAAATTTATGTCGAGCGTCAATTTTGTCAAATTTAATAATTCAAAATTTCACAAATTCGAGATTTTGTAAATTTTTTTTTTCGGACAGATTTTTTTCATAGACCCAAGTATCCCCCTTGAAAATGAAACTATAGTATATTACATAACGTGTGTGAAAAATCACTTTCGCACGAGTAATGTACAGTATTTTTCCTACGATCACATGATAATTTCACCAAATAATGTGTAATCAACATCTGACATGTTAATACACAAAATGTTTTGATTTTAAAATTAACAATAACTATCAATAGTGACAAAAATTCAAGTAGTTTAACTATATAATATAGGTAGGCTTAACAATTATTATTGATTGGTTGGATAATTATAGAAATTGAAGGTGAAATTATTATTGTTCATCATACTTCATACATACTTATCATGTATACCTTTCAAGATGATTACATTTTCCTACTATCATAACAGGTGATTTGGATTAGTGGGTACAACATCGGACTTCTGACGAAGAGTACGTGGGTTCGATCCTCGATCGCGCCCTAAATTTTTTTTAATTAAGAAAATGACAAAAATTTCACTTTTTAAATAGATCGCTTCAAATTTAGATATTGACAGCTTGCCAGTGGTCTATCTTAATAAAAATTCGTTTGACAGCTTTTTTATCCGTACACGTACGGACAAGTTTTCCGTACGCGTATGAATAAAGGCCACTTTCCATAGAACTAGACAGTGCGATATATGTGATGGTAGGAAAAATAATTTTTCAATTGTAAAAGCTCTAGAGGTATTTGAAAAATAAAAATGAAAATAGTTGAATCTTTTGAAAAAAAATTTTTTTTTTCTTCTGCAGAACTAAAATTCGTCCAAATTTACAGGGGTTGATTCCAACGGCAGTTCAATACATAACATGCATGTGCCTGATTTGAAATTGGTTATGTGTTTATTCAAGTCGACAACGTAAACGCATTCGTATCTCATAAAGGTTAATTGAATCTTGTGAACTTGTTGGTCATGCTAAAAATTAAAGATGACACTCATCTAAAGTAAAAGTGATTGATGAGGAAACTGTTGTTTAAAGATGACCCCGCGTAGACTGGAGATAACGATCTTTGATTGTTATTTATGATCGCAATAATGTACAAGAATGTCAATGAAACAAAAAAGAAAGCTACTATTTACAATGTTGTATATTCGATGAGAAATATGGTTTGACGTTCTGTAACTATTGCTTAATGTAATGAAAAATATGTACAATAAAATCCCACTTCTTCATAATTATATAAATTCTTAATCCACAGTTTTAAAATTATAAAATATAAATTATTTCGATGATATTTAGATAACCAAACAAGCACAGGTCAAGCAAACAAGTTTTAACTGAATTTTTACAAGTAAACGTTGATATTTTTCCTTTCAATCTTCTCTTTTCCTTCAGAACTTCAAGTTTATCCTCCCATTTATCCATTTTTATCATGCATCTTGTTTGCCAAATTCTATAACTATTTTTAATTTTGACTTTTATACTATCCAAGAACTCTTCAACTTCTTTCTTTAACTGTTCTTCACTTCGTTTCTACTTTTACTACAGATATTACTAAATTATTACGAACTTTATGTATTTCTAGTCGTTCCTTGGTTTTCTTTATCCTGTTCAATATTTTCTTCTTTTCATATTTCCACTCATTCTTGAATGATCTAATTTCTTCCGTAATTAGATTTATTTCTTCTCAATTTCCAGTTTTATCCCTTTTATATCCTGCTTGATTTCCTTGATATCATTTTTCATTCCTGATTTTATTTGTGCGATATCATCCGCTTAGCGGTTTAAGTAATGGTTTTAATTTCTTCCATAACCCATTAGTTATTCACTTGATGGTTCTCACTTCTTTTTTATCGGTGTTCTCTGAGTTAGATTAGATTAGAATTGGAGTGGCTTTTTCTCCTATCCCACTGCGACCTTTGCCTTTTATTCCTTGGTGACCTGGTACCCAAGCTGGGGTCACTCTATTAAGACTGCCTAGTCTGCCTAGTGCCTTCCGACACTCCCACACCAGATTTGATGTTATCTTATATGAGCGTATCGCCTTAAGTGCTGCTTGGCTGTCGGAGTAGATGACGATTCTTTGGTTATCCACCTCCTGTCTCATCAACTCTTCTGCACAGCATTGCACCGCCAGTACCTCTGCCTGAAAGACAGTAGCACGTTTCCCTAGGCTTAGAGGGATCGTGATCTTCTGTTGTACCCCATATATTCCGGCTCCTACTCCGGAGTCTGTTTTCTAGCCATCAGTGTACCAGTTGAGATACGCTGTTATAGGAGGACCTGCTTCCCAGTCCTTTCTCTCTGGAATGTAAACTGTATCGTTTTTAAAACTATATTGTGGGGCAATCTGATCCGTTGGCATTCCCAGTATTGGATCTGCCTTTATTTCTTCATATAGCTCTTTGTAGACCTTACCGTGTTCTTGGCTTATCGGAGAAGGTCCCTGTAATAATCTGTGACTAACAGATCTTGCATTTCCTTGAATGAGGATATGCAGTGGTGGTAGGTTTACTATTACCTCCAGGGCCGCAGTCGGAGTCGTTTTCATGGCCCCCGTGATACTTAAGCAGGCCTGCCTTTGAATACCACTTATCTGCCTCCGCGTTCCAATCTGCAGTATCCTGGGCCACCAGACAACTGATCCATAGGCTATCATTGGCCTCACAACCTGTGTATATAACCATTTGGTCATATTGGGATT
>CAJUYI010004624.1:0-17921 GCA_910591695.1 Galerucella pusilla
ATCCAGTTGTCAGTTTGACGTTTAATTAATGTTTAATAAAAAGTAAATCACAAAACAGTCTAATTTCTTCGATTTTGAGAAACAAATTGTTGTTTGGAAACAGCACGAGCGCGTAAGCGCGAGTATGGTTTCCTAAAACAACAATTTGTTTCGAAAAAGAGAAGAAATTTTCGATAATCATTAATTACACGAGTTGTATTTGTCAAGATTATTTCTTGATACAATCATTCTGACGTTTCTTCAATAATTTGACATTTTCTGTCAGTCATTAGATTTTTGATATCGAATAAAACAACTAATGACAACGCGAAACACACAGATAGGAAAATTGCATGTAGGTATCCAATCAGGTGCCGAAATACAAAATCGAAAACATGGTGTTTTCAGATATCAATCCTCATATTTAAACCAATCGAAGGCGCGTATTTTGTATTGGGTGAAATAATCGCTGTAATACAGCGGTGATTGGATGAAATTTGACACATGACTTGAAATTAAGTAATTTGATTGGCTACTGTATTCAGTAAAAAATTATCGAAATTAAACAAGGTCACTTAACCAAATTGATTGTTCTAATTGGTTGAAAATAATACGAGAAAAATAATCAGTATTACCGAATGATTGGCTGGAATAATGTATTGCTTTTGGTTAAAGCCACCAAAATGTCAGATTTTGACAAGTGAAAAAAATAATCAGTGCAATTTTGATGCTATTGGTCGATTTGAATATTTTTCTCATTGCCATTGGCTGGCAGAATCGCTTGAAAAATAATCAGTATAATACACGTTGATTGGATAATCACGCATTTCTAGTTTTCAAGATAATGGTAACGTCATATTTCTACGTTTGGAAAAAATAATCGTAAATAGCCCATATCACTTAACTTATATATTTCAATATCGTAAAATCAAATTAGACCATGGGGGAAATATCTTCATAATTCATCGTCACAAACATATGAATATTACACTGACAAATACTGGGAGATAAATTGGCACAAAATTAACTTTATCCCATGAAATATTAAATTGTAAACTTCCTGTCGTTTTACGTTTAATTAACTCCCTCATGGAGTAAGTGGTGTGTTATTCGTCAAATCCTGGAGTTGAACAAGTTTAATAATTCCAATAGTAGTAGATTCTGCAGTGGATGACATTTTCAATTTATCAACGAATGATGATTGAGGAGACAAAATATTTAGAGCTTCATGTGTACTGTATGGAATTAATGAATGTCCTAGGTTTTGTGTAAGAGCAATGGGGTATTGAAACGATATCTGGTTTTTGGTATTTCATCAAAGTATATTAGTAAGTACTGTTTTGCAAAAGTTAATTTAAAAATGCTTAAACCGAATATTTCAGGAGAAAACCGGAATTGAGAATTTATAAATGTTTGCAGCTTTCACTACAGATACGTCACAAACCTGGAGATGAAGTGAGCCACTTTCTGATTATATATATAGTCAAAGATACCAGGGTAGCTATTCTTGAAAATCATACGATCCGGTGCTTCTCTCGTACGATGGGATCTATCCCGGGCCTATCGACTCCCACCGTCAAAGTCGACTAATTCTCGAACCTACATGTGAACGCTCAAAATCATTGCGCTGTTGCCAGCATTATTTGATACACAAGAGAAAATACTTTTCAGTTATTTTTAGCCTCTTTTTTTCACGGTTGTCATAATTCTCTGTAATTAATTACTTTTTATATTTGTTATGTCATGTTATATTACCAATAATATAAAAGGGAATCTGTAGTAAATCAATTAGTATTAAAATTGAATAAAAATGAGTCAGTCGCGTTTCACTCCTTACAAAAGAAGTGCCCCCACAAACGGCATGCTTTCAAGCGATGGTCATATAAAAATCTGAAGCCCCTATCTTAGTCAATTCGTACTTCCTCCTCTGCCTCCCGTAATTCCTTCATTATAACGTGCCAAAAATAATAGTTCTCCATGTCTATAATAAAACATCGATTAAAAACACTGAAAATCAGTAAAACCACTAAAACTTGCGATAAAGTATTTTTTTCAACTCTATGCACATGAATTTAAGATTCAAAGAAACAGAGAACTGACAGAATAATTACGGAATACATAAAGAAATGGTAACTATATACTTATTATATACAAATTTCCATTAAAAAACCTCCGCTCCTGTATTTCGGACCATGCGATCCGGAGCGTATGATTTTCATAAGATCAATAATATCGGATCACGGGCCAAGAATATAACGACGATCACCTGATGTGATCATCCGCCATAAATCTATGCCGCTCATTGTTCAAGAATAGACGTCCTGAGCGATAAGACATAACTTATTTTCAAATAGACAAAATGGTAGGTTTTTAGTAGCATCTGGTGTGCTTTGAGTACCTGTGTGTTTGTGGAACTATCCTAAGTTATACACTTATATACTAAGTTATATTTCGTTAGTCAGACCAATTGTAATGACCGAACAGCCCTTAAACAGAAAAATTATTAGCCGGAAGTATGAGTGCGAGCGAGTGAGACGTCTATAGTAACTTGGCTCTCCTTGTCTTATATATATCAACTCACAATGTCCCAATCTAATGTGTATGTGCCCTTCATGCACGACGTATAGTATTCAGTATAGTTTTGATCTGTTGGAGCACATATAACTATATAACTTAGTAATAGTTGCCTTGATAACATATTTGGAAGTCAGACGTGAAAATAAATAAAGTTTATTCATTTTTTGAGGAACTTAAAACCTTCCGACAAAAGTTTTGGTCCATGAAAATTGTCTGACACGTATTATACTACTTTAGAATATTATTTTACAAAACATAAGTAAGTATATGAAAATCAGACATACAAATTTAGGTAAAGTAACTCCTATTTTTAGTTACCTTTCTCACCTGATACCTGCCCAGGTGCCCTTAGGCTAGTTCCACAAACACACACACGAGATGCTACTGAGAAACCACACTTCATTTTTTATGATATAATAAAAATAATGTCTCACAGAACACAGAGCTTCCAAAACTCCAAAACCTGGAAACTGATTTCAATGCGCTTTTCATACTTTTCACCTGTTCCAGACAGTTCTCGACTTTTCTATGACATTTTTAGACTGTATATATCAAAAATAAAAATCAAAAGATGAACACTTTCCCCAATTTGTTATGGGCTTCCTCAAGCTCTGGAAGTGTTGTACCAAAACCATAATTACCGCACCCTCCGAATTACATAATTGGTGATTTTTATCGAAAGGCCTGACTAGCTGACTTCTTATTGGCAAGCGCGTGCGTGTGTTCTTCCCTCTCACTTCCTCAATTGACTGATATTGATTTATCCAGTGGCGTTGGTATCGTCAGTGACCTTTGTATTATCAGTTTATTTGGTACGCCATTTGTACGCTCATGACAGATATGCGCCATGTCTCCTCGCCTCTTACCGATGCCCCGTAGATTCAGATAAACTTGCCAAACTATACATGGATGTTGCAAAATTTATTGCAAAGTTTAAAAAATCGCATGGCTTGTTTTATTGTCATCATCCAAGTTTCTTCCCTACAGATGTAACCTCGGAAGTCTCAAATTTATTAATGATAATTCTTCAAATCGATTTTGGCACGTGCTCATATGGTTTCATTTTAGTCACGTAATAATTTTAATTTTTCTCCATTTTGTTACCGATAGAAACCGAATTACGCACACTCTCGAACTGTTGAGATCTCTAATGAAAATCATATTATTCTGAATCATTCCGATTTCCCAATTTTCACCTGTGAACACCACACGTATCAATTTAGCATAAACTTCACTTGAGTAGCATTACATTAAAAATATCCAGTATTTTCATGAAGCCGAGTTGAAAAATAAACAGGGTGATCCATTTGTAATAACAAGGTTCATTATTATTCCGGTGAAACGAATATTTTAGAAAGAAGGTGGTCGACTAAATGGTTTATATGATAAGAACCAAATAATATGATGATATTATTTAGAATAATATACTTATTAATAGCAAAACTTCTACTCAATTGAAGAGGGCAAAGTGGATTGGTCGAGGATCTACCATGTGCACCTAGCCGGTCTTACCTGTAACAAAGAAAATATGAGTTAGTACCCGTCTCCATTATCTCTACTGGTGAGTTAAATAATTATTCGATCAACCAGATCAACAAGAGTCTTAACTCGCATTTGTCCTATCACTTAATAATCTTCCAACGAGGTCCAGTACCCAGGAGTTTTACTTTATTGTACATGGGTGGATTGAACGCAACACTATGACCCTTCCTAGGACTACCCTCAAGCGTGAAGGGATTGAACTCGCATTGCGTTTCACATCTACTAGTACTGAGTGGTGCAATGAACATGAATGGTTGACACACATATTTACCCGCTCTAGATAAGTTTGTCATGTGAGAGCGAGTTATTATTCAATTCAAAAAATATGAAATGGAAAGAAAAAAGAGAAGAAATTGAATTTAAAAATAAGTATGGCTGCAAATTTACTTCAATTGTAATTAATTTATGTAATACTACATTTGTAAATTAAAGTTAGCTCAAAATATATTTGTTACTAATTCGAATTTCAAAAGAAATTGTTAATGAAATGAATTCGTAATGCATTCCCATTTCGTTCCAATTCAGCATCTTGATGTTCAACTTCAATTTTATTTTCAATATGTTGATCCCAATTAATTTCAAAAATAGTTTTCCATTGCTAAATTATGTAATACAGATGTGCCTATGATTACCCATAATACATTTTCAACCTATATTTGCATTATCACAGATAAAACAGGAAAGCGTCGTTTCCAAATTCCGAACAGTGTTTCAATACAGAATACAGAATACACAAAAGCGGCAAAAAATTTAACCACAAAAATACCCATTTAACTCGATCAGTTACTAATATGGAGATACCTCTAAAATTCTTTAATAAATCAGTTAGTCAAAGATCATCATCTTTCTTCGGTCCAAAATTTTTTAATACAACCCCGATTCACCTCAGACAAATACAAAAATTAAAGAAATTCCAAATTGAATTGAAAAATCACCTGATAACTAACCAAAATGAAATATTTGATATAATGACTTAATAACATACAAACTACTGGTATTGTTCATGGTCTTGTCTATTACTTCCTTGCGTCAGTATTGTCTTCTTCTTTTTATTATCCATTATTTATTTAGTTTTATTAATTGTCTACATTTGTTCGTCTCATAACTTTAATTGCACTGTAATTTAGTTTTTTTTGTTTTGTTTTTTCTTCTTATTTTTTTGTATTCAATATTAGCTATTTAAATATATAACGTACAGAGTAAATACTACCTGATTGAGTAGTAACAAAACAGGCAGATATGCCTAGGTGAAATGCTCAATTAGGTGTCTTTATGTATGTTTAAGTATAACTACAAATATCAATTTATTATCAATATGTACTTTACTATGGAAATAATAAAAAACTTGAACTTGACTTGAACCATTTCTAGTAGATACCAATATGTGAGTTTTGATAATTATTGTGGGATTGTGTTTAGGGGTTACACAGTGGTGTCATTAAGTGGTTTGTGCACATGCACCCTCCATTGCCTATCAAATTACTGCTGAAAAATTCATTATCAAGAAACTGAGCACGAATTGAACTATCTTTATAAATATCGTGTACAGATCCCGGATGGCTTGCTACTATATCTGGAATCTTCAATTTCATATCACCAATCAGTTGCACATTGATGGAAAATCAGCCCTTACGATTTCTATTAACAAAATCCTAATATGGGTGCAGTCAATTTCTCGGACAACACCAGGAAATCTAGCAAAACTTTAAAACTGCTGTTTTTCCACACCAATTTCTCCATTTGTTCTAGGCATTTCACTTGATAAAGCTATGTAGTACCCTACTAGATGCACACACTGTGCTTTCATTTATGATCACCGAGCACTTGTTAAAATCAATCTGTGGCATAGTACCTCTTAACGTTATTAATAATTGATTCAGAGGAGTCACTCCATTATTTTTTTCGAAATGTATTGAATATTCTCCAATAATTCACCATAGCAGGTTTACTGTTTCTTCACATAAACGGTATCTTGCTTTAAATTGTTTGCTGTTAAATAAATTAAATGGATCACATCTCGGTCTTTTGTGTAATGTGTAATTTTCCGTAATGTTTCAATCGCAATGTGATACCACCTATAAATAACATTGAAAATGTTGCCGAATCCGTTCGAACTCCACAAAATCAAACAAATGTCATTAGAAAAACAGCGAGGTTATTACCAAAAACGGTCCGTATTTGCAATTATCGCCCGAAAACGGTCGGTTAATTCTATAGGTAAAATCAATCGATTAACGGACAGTTTTTGGGTGGTGCAACACGAAAGCTACGATTAACGGTTGATCGGCCGCTCCAACGGAGCTGGTGCTGGTGCAACCGGGCATTATATTCGACGAATTTGACAGATGAATAACAATCAATAATTACGGTATCAATATAGAGATCTAGAGCAATAAAGAAAAATCACCCAGTGAAAATCCAACTAAGCAATTAAGATAAACAGTTGGACACGTCGGATTAAAATTTTCTTAGGTCGCCTTTCATGAGAGTATCAATGGATATGTTTCAAAAAAACAATTTTTGTCAACTACTTACACCTGTGAAAACAAAGCTGACAACAATGAAAATTCATAATATCGGCCATATCCAACAAGGTGGAAGAAAAAGGAGGGAAGCTAAGCGTGGTAGTGATTTGACCAACTATCGAAGGAAGTCGCCATATTGAGAAGCCACAATAGTGACATTAGTCATCAACTCTTGTGTCAAAGATAACCTTAATATACTGAAATGTGTCAAATTGAACAGCCACGTTAAAAAAATTGTGATTTTCAGTATATTAGAAAGGTTATTTATGAGTATTGGTATAAATTTTAGTTGATATTGAGTTGTACAATAGTGTTATAAAATTTTTGAATGTACCAAAATCTGGTATCAGTTCTCTAACAACAAAAAGTACCACCTCGAAAAGATGCATATTATATAAGAGTTTTCTGTTTCCCATAATTGAATACTTTAATGTACGACTCTGGTTTATTTACGGAAGTCGGCCATATTCAGAAGCCACTTCGGTCGATGATTCTTTATACTGTTATATTCGCTCCTCTTTATTCTTCACCTCGTTGTCCATATCACCAGATCCTTGTATACCAAAATCTATTAGAATCATACGATACGTTTCCGAGATTACTGAGGCGTTCCATATTTAACACTAGTCTTGAGTTTGTAACGATATCCCCCTGAAACATCGTTCTAGAGATGACTATGGTTTGATACGAAGCTGTCAGTATGTAGATATCCCAACTAACATTTTAAGTCGTGAAACCGTAAAACTGACTAACTAACTAACTAACTAACCTTCAAGTCATTTTTACTAGTCGTTGTTACGTTCTTAAATAAAATTTTATTTCTTTATCTTCTATAGATTTTATCTAAACTCCCAAACTATGGTGGCTTTCTCTACATAATCACAATAATATAATATTGGTAAATAATACAAAGTAAAACACGCTCAATTCAGAGGTCCCTAACTTCGAAAACATAAACCGGGCATACTTCACTGATAATATGGATACTTCTAGCTCTTAATTTATCATTCGCTTCCAAAATAATCAGTTTTTTTATTAAAATGTCAAGTTAAGCGTAATGCGGTCTAAAAATTAATTTCATATCGATAAAATGTATAAAACCAAAAAGTAATTTTTGAAGTAACGATTTCCAACAAAATACCAATAATTTGACCAAAAAGTCACAAACCTATCAGTAATAAACTGTTGGAACATTTACGTCATAAACACAACCATTGGCGACTTAACTGTGAATCGGGCTTTGAAGTAAAATTGGAAACGTAATAATTGTAACCACAGCAATTTTACATATAAGTGAAATAACCTATAGGTTATATTTACGTGAAGCTAATGGTGATTATTACCGGCAAAATTATACTTATGAGTAAAAATAATGTAGAGGAATGTTTTCGTAGAAATAACTTTAATTGTTACTGTTACGTTATAGGTAATACTCTCTAAGCAAATCTTTCGTATTATTGACCTTATAAATCCACTCTATTGTATGTACGATAAAGGTATTATCAGTAGTAATACCAGTAGGATCATGATAATACCAAGATAATTTTGTCATAGAGAATGCTGAAAGCGTGTTGCTTGATAATAGCCCAAGGCCGCAGGCCGAGGGCTATTATCTTTGAGCAACACGCTTGGAGGATTCTCTACGACACAATTTTGAGTATTTATCAAGACCCGAGGAGTATTCGATAAGATAATTTTTTACTTTGTAGATTTCGAAAAAATTGATTGCCAATCTGATTTTTAATAATTTTCAATACAATCAATTCCAATCAAATAGAATTCATTTTTATTTAAAACTTCAGTTGTGAAAAGTACAATTAGTAAATTAATTGAATCGTTAGATGCAATACCTCTTCTTCGCGACATTTTTAATCCAGTTGTCAGTTTGACGTTTAATGATTGTTTAATAAAAAGTAAACACCAAACTGAAAACACCACATGTTGGGTATTATCTCTGTAACACAGCGGTGATTGGATGAAATTTGACACATGACTTGAAATTAAGTAATTTGATTGGTTACTATAGCCAGTAAAAAATTATCTTCGTGAAAAATACGAAATTATTACCAAGGATAGGTTATAGTTCCTTAGTCAAGAAAACATCTTTGTATTCTGTGTAAAATTTAATTTTTTTCAAATCGCAGAGCGCTTTCGGCTAGTAAGCCATCTTCAGTGCTATACTCGTCAGGTATTTGTTACAAGAAACTTTTCGACAACACATTGACGTCACAAAGTAAAATATCTTAGGATAACAATAAATTAAAAATAATCCCATGATCAGGGTAAACTATATGTAGATTTTGATTTGTTTAAATTGCCTTCAACTAATACACGAACACGTGTTAATATAACGGAAGTTGAAGTGACAAAAAATGACTTTCTAGTCATGTGTACTTAGCTATAAAGATATTCACTATAGTTCCTAAGACTAAAATATTTATGACTCAAATTGTTAGTTGGGATAAAAGGACGACCGAGAATCGTAGCAGACAGTCTAGCAAGGTCTCGCTGAGCTACCTTCCTCCGGTTGGCAAGGTATACTCGACGTAATAGATAGTTGTCGGCTTTTTGTTCGACTGTTATTCGATACGATACCGTCATAGTCCGCACCATAACTTAAAGGGGATATATGATAAGATAGCTGCATTAAAAGTATTACGTCCACTATACTAACTTGTCGACAATCCCTTTCCGCGTTCAGCAGGGCATTGATATGTCTGAATAAACCTGTCCGCGTCGGAGGTATTGACTTTGGTGAAAATCCTGAACCGTTTATGTACGGAAGGTACTGACTTTCGTACTCCTCTGAAGTTCCTGTACCGAAGGTACTGACTCAGATATATTCTATCCTCACGGAAGATGTGGCTTCCGTACTCCTCTGAAACTCCTGACCCTAAAGTAGGTACTGAGTTAGGGATACTCTTTCCTCGCCGAAGGTATTGACTTCGGCGTACATCCAGAAGCCCAATAAAGAGCGGAAGGTATTGACTTTCACCCTTTCCTGATTTTCCCGTCTCTGAGGTATTGACTTAGGGGTATTCCGCTGTTTTCACTGTACGAATCGATAGACACTCCTCTGGTCGTATCTTCGCGAACAGAGGACGTCACCTTCGACACAATTTCAGGAGCAGAAGCCTCTATTTCAAACACGCTTTTTTGTAAATAACGTCTGTATATAGTAAGTATTTGAAAAAAAACTTTTATTTCATATTGAAATCCTGCCTCTGACTGTACAGGGTTATTGGTTATAATTTGACCACCCCTTTATTCCTCTTATGCATACAGATACAAAGAAAAGTTTCAAATAAAAGTTGTGGGAGTATAAATGAATTTTAATAAAATATACTTTGTACACCAGTAGTGTTTTTGTATTAGGGGGTATAATATAAATTTCTTTTTTATAGAACGCCCTGTATACTTTTATAGGTCTAGCTTTTATATACTTTCCAAAATAGTGGACATTGAACCCCTGAAGTATTTAAGTTAGTATTGAGCTAAAAAAATTGTTGGTTATGCATAGCTTACTGCACTTGATGTTCCGATACCAGTAACAGTATTGCAATAATTAGAGAGAAAATTGAAGCTGAAATTGAACTTCTTAACCATCGAAATAATAATAAAATTTTAAACTATATGGAAAATTTAAGGAGAAGGTATGAACTTTATATTCAAACTAACGGCGGTCATTTTGAGGACTTACTTTAGTTTGCTTGAAATTTATGAAAATATAAAATAGGTTTCTATTTTGTAATAAACACTGCATTGCTTTTTATGTTGTCTGCTATTGTATTGTATTTCGTAATAAACACTGTATTGTAGCCTATTTTTAAAACATTTACTGTCTATTACTTCAGAAGTTACCTACTTAGTTTTGACAGATAATATCAACAACAAAATATAAGAGCTAGACCTATGAAAGTACAGGGTGATCTTTCGAATTCCTACACATTTTATGAGCCCATAACATGGAAACCGATTAAGATATCGAGAGGCAGTTGTGACTGAACGGCTTCAGGAATTAAGAATTGTTTTTCGCGCCGTTGCCAATTTTGTATTTTTTCCCTAGACTCCAGGAAAAAACTTATGTTTTTTGGAGATTAATAACTTGGACATTTTAAATGAAACACCCTGTATGTTTTTGTAATATCGGATAGGCTGAAGCTTCTACTTTTTAGAAATATATGGTTTTATACCAATGTAAGCTGTTCTTGAGGAGCAGATTATCTTTAGAAGATAAACTGCAATTCGTTGACTACAGTAATTCCGTACATTTTTGTCAGCTCATAACTTCTTAACTAGTCATGACATCAAGAAGCTAAACATAAGACAACATAAGAGACCTAATAGAAAATATTCAACCACAAATGTTGAGAGACTCTTCTTTAAATCTTCAACTACGCTTGCATAAATGTATTGACAAGAATGGTGGGCATATTCAAAAACTTTTGTATTGAAGAATTTATGTAGCTTAATTGAGCAAATACCTACATATAATTTTGTACTTGTTTTTTGTATTTTGTTTTTAATAAATTGTTCTGTTTGATCTGTTTTCAACAACAATAACTTAATCCATATAATGATTTCCAAAAAAACCCAAGTTTTTTTCTGGAGTCTAGGGATAAGAAAGGTAATAAATTGGCAACAGCGTGAAAAAAATTTCTTATGCCCGAAGCCGTTTAGCTTCTCGATGTCATAACTAGTTTAGAAGTTATGCGCTGACAAAAATGTAAAGATAATCTGCTCTTTAAGAACACCTTAAATTGCTATAAAACCATATATTTTTGAAAAGTAGAAGCTTCAGCCTATCCGACGGTACAAAAACATACAGGGTATTCCATTTAAAATGTCTAAGTTATTGATCTCCAAAAAATCTATTTTTTTTTTCATTGAGTCTAGGGAAAAAATACAAAATTGGCAGCAGCGTGAAAAAAAAAATTACTTAATTCCTGAAGCCGTTCAGTCAAAACCGCCTCTAGATATCTTAATCGGTTTTTAAGTTATGGGCTCATAAAATGTGTCGGAATTCGAATGATCACCCTGTATACATTTTTTTGTTCCAATAAAATGTATAGAAGAAATTTTGATTTTATTCCAGTCAGATTTAACTGTGAGCTTACCCAAAAACCTGTTTAGACCTGTCGTAGACCTGTTCAGACCTGTTCAATACCTGTACTAGACCTGTTCAATACCTGTACTAGACCTGTTCAATAGCTTCCCACGTTCCTATAGTCAAGATTTAAAAAGGCGTCTTATAATGAAGCGTAATATTATTTAAAATAAATTAAAACAATTGGAACAAGGTGAAGTTGTTCAGGAAGATATGTTTAATCCCATTACCAAATATTTGAAAAATATGTCATGATATACAGGGCGTTCTATTTACAAAAATGTATTTTCATATTATACCCCCTGATGCAAAAACGATACTGGTGTACAAAGTATATTTATTCATACTCCTACAACTTTTATTTGAATCTTTTTTTTGTATCTGTATACATAAGAAAAATAAAGGGGTGGTCAAATTATAACTGTTACTTCTGGCACGTGCTTTCAAGTATACTTTTGCTCCTGTTACTCCTGCAGTTAGTATTCCAGATTTTCATTTTCCAATTAGGAAGTCATAAAGTCAGAACTGCTTTGAAAAAGCTCCTTCCATGAAATCCTAGCTTATTTTCGTTCAATTTGGTAATGTGAAGAAGAACTTGGATATCAAGATATCATTCTTATATAACTCTTTCTGTGATTTATTTTTCAGAATAAGATAGATGCAACTAAAAGTGAGACACTTCAAGTATTTGTTTTCTAAAGCAATGTTTTGCGTGAATGGCTTTTCAGTAACAGCTATCAAGATCGAGTTGATTGATAAGGGATAGTAGAGGGTCGTGCCGAACAAAGGTTTAGGACCATTTCGGTGGAGGATTTATTATAGGGTCATTCTCCATTGATGGAAAGTTAAATTTGGATTGTTGTCACTAGTGATATACATTACCTTTCCAACATCGTCGTCGTATTTTTCACAGTTTCCAAGGAAAAAAAACTTTTGTGTAACCAGAAACGTTACACTGGATATCAAGAAAAATAAATGTTTGATTCACTATTTCTGAGTGTTAACCAAAAAACAAACTATATTCCAATATTCATGACGAAAACATATTTCCAATTTGGTAAAAGGGGATGAGATTTTTTGAGATAATATATGAAATGGACTGAGACGCTACATATTGGGACTTTTCACTTCACAGCGATCTCAGTTTGTTAAGCGCCAAAAGCTGTTTGAAATATTCTTCGCTCTACGCCAGGAGATTCCTATTTTCCCTAAAGATGAGTCAAGTCGAATAATACGGACCCTATTCATCCTCACAATAAACGAACTATGTGACAATTTCCCTGCACCCATAAAACACGTACAATATGCTGATGACCTAATTCTGTATTGCCATGATAAATCGATCTCAGCAACTTGCAAACTCCTTCAAACCGCAGTAAACCTTCTACAATATGAATCTACTCACCTTGGATTATCCTTATCCCAAAACAAATCCAAAACAATCAAGTTTTCAAGAAGAACATCTTCTCCTCTTCAATAACAACATTGCGAATCAATGTAAAATTCTTGGAATAACATTCGACTCCCGACTTAACTGGAAACACCATATCCATGAACTAAAAGACATCTGTATAAAAAGATTGAATATACTTAAAACCCTCAGTTACTTTCACTGGGGTGCCGACGAAATCGTATTATTAAGAGTATACAGAGCTCTCATCCGCTCAAAGCTTGATTATGGCTGCTTTATTCACATGTCTGCCCCCAAATCTGTCACAGATTCACTGAACTCTGTACATAATACCGCTCTTCGCCTCTGCCTTGGTGCCTTTCGCTCTAGCCCTGCTGATAGTCTCCACACTGAAACTAATGAACTACCCCTACCCCTAAGACGCCAAACCCTACTCCTCTCATATGCTGCCTCAGTATCCTCCAATCCTCTCAATCCCTGTTTACTCGCTTTTCATTTCAACGACTGATCCCCCTACTTACCCTCGAACAATTATAAAATCTATCCCCCAAATACTCACTCCTTTACTCAAAGATACCGACCTTTCTCTGACCTCCCCGCTGCCTCTACCTTCTTCTCCACCTTGGACCAAAAATATCCCTACAATCGATACCTCACTTACCATTCATAATAAGCATGAATCTCCCACTGCACTTATAAAGAAAGCATTCCTAGAATTACTAAAAAAAAAACGTATGATTTAATACTGTACACAGACTTCAACTTCAAGCTCAGTTAACGTTGGCAGACTGCGTCCTCGCAGTTAAACAAGCAGAAATGCAAGCTTCACAAAATAGAGAAATTTATGGTAACCTTAGACCCATTCGATCGGTTTCAGTAGCATCCAGAAGCTTTAATAATCCTAATATTCATGGCCATAGAAGGAAAGCAGTTTCTAAACCTCAACACTATGAAAGGGAGGGAAAGAGAACTGAAGAAAGAAAGTGTCTATTTTGTTTTTTAGAAAGCCACCCCAGAGAGAGATGTCCAGCAAATAAATCAATATGTAAGGCATGTAACAAGCTAGGTCATTTGGCTGTAGCTTGTCTCTCATCTAAAATAAGACAAGTAAACATCGAGGAAGAAGAAACAGGGGAAGTAGAAAAATCTGAATTATTTCTAGGCTCTCTACAAGTTAATCAAGTGGGTACCGTTAAAGCATGGACTGTGTCTATAAATATCAGTAGTCTAAGTAAAAAGTTTGATTTTCTTATAGACTCTGGTGCAGATGTTACTTGTTTTTTCCTGCGCAATTATACTATTTTTTTTTTTTTTTTATAATAATAATAATATTTATTCAGAATCATTCAGAACAAATATCGGAAACAGCACCTGCCACTTACGAAGCATCGATTGTAGATGCTTGTTTGTAAGCTTCACAAAGTGTAGGTAGGTACTGCGTATTATGACATATTATATGATGTATAAATCATGAGTATAACAACTTCAATTTCTCGAAATACACGTTAAAATTCATATAAAGTACACATTAAAATACGTATAAAAAAGCACACATTAAAAAATATATAAAAGTACACATTGAAATACATATGGAAATTTGAAATTTATGAATACATTGATCATAAAGCACATAAAATTCACAAGAATTATAAAATATAACTAGAATGAGTTTTCAGAACAAACACAATAATTATAAGATTATAAATATAGATTATAATTATCATTGTAACCTATATCACCTTCAACAATGGAGTGGATCAATTCGATTGGCGTATTTCGTGTAAAAACTTTGATTAGTTTTTTGAATTTTGAGAAGAGTTTTTCATTTTGCAGCGTGGCTGGTAAAATATTGAATGCCTTAGGACCCAAGTATTGTAGACTTCTTTGTCCTGAACATTTATGCATCCGTGGGGTGATGTATTTGATATTTTGTCTGGTCATGTATGGGTGTTGAGGAGTGAGTAACAATTCATTCTTGTTGAGATACACGAATTTGTTGACTTTCATGAAAAATAATTGTCTTAGATCGAAAATATCTGATTCTTTGTATAGTAGATCACTTGAGTATCTGTGATTCCTGCCTAGCATTATTTTTATAAACTTTTTTTGTGCAATTTCAAGCGGCCTCAGGTAAGTTTTCCTAACTGCTCCCCAGCCTATCATTCCGTAATTCAAATGACTCTCCACCAAACTGTGATACAATATTTTCTTCTGTTTAAAGTTTAAGATGTTGTTAACTTGTTTAAATTTATATATGACACAACGGAGTTTTTTCATCAGAAATTCTATGTGTAGATTCCATCTCAGATGATTATCAAGAATGGTTCCTAGGTATTTTACTTTTGTTGTTGATGAAATGTGAAAGTTCTGTATTTTTATTTGATCAAAGTTTGGTAGTGTACTCTTGTTACTGCAGAAGGGAAGGTAAACAGTTTTCTTTATATTTATTGATAGTAATCTGTAATCAAACCATTTTTTTATTTTAAAAAGTTCAGTTTCCATTTGAAGTTTCAAGTCATTCCAGTTTTTATCATGAAAAATGATTGCCCTGTCATCCGCGAAACTGATTATCTTACCTCTTCCAATGTTTGTGAACATATTATTCAAGTAAATAGTAAATAGAATAGGTCCCAGTACTGTTCCTTGAGGCACACCACATGAGATGAGTTTTCCTTTACTGGTGTATTCCGCTATTTTTACTCGCTGATATCTATTATGTAAGTAAGAATTCAACAAATCATGTGCTTTACCTCGTATACCAATATCCTTCAACGTTTCCAAAAGAATAGAATGGTTAACGGTGTCGAAGGCCTTTGCTAAGTCTATAAAAACCCCAGCAGATGGTGTGCATTCATCTATATGCTTATGAATATCACTCGTCAGACTTTTTATTGCATCTTCAGTAGATTTGCCTTCTCTGAATCCGTATTGGTGTTCAGAAAGCAGATTATTTTTTTTGAAGAAGGTATTCATTCTATTTTTAATTATTTTTTCTAATATTTTGCTGAAGTTTGTGATAAGGGCTATTGGTCTGTAATTTGATATCTCACTTTTATCTCCATTTTTATGTATAGGCGTCACAATTGATGTTTTAAATGAGTTCGGGAAACGACCATTTTCTAAAGATAAATTGAAGATGTGGGTAAGAGGTACAGAGATGTATTGCGAAACAAGTTTTATTATTTCTGCTGTTAGTCCGTCATGGCCAGGAGCCTTTTTATTTTTCAATTCTGTGATCAGATTTTCCACTTCATGGACTGTAGTTGGGAATAGGAATATTGAGTTTTCACTAATATGTCGATTCTCAATGTAACTATTTGGTTTTTCAATTTTTTCAGCTAATTTACTGCCAACTTTTATAAAATATTCATTGAATTTCTCGGATATTTCTTCGGGTTTTGTTATCATTTCATTAATTTCATTTTTAATGAATGTTATTTTGGAATGCTCTGGGTTTGTTAGTATTTCATTCACCGTATGCCATAATTTTTTTGAGTTGTTTTTGGAATCCTCAATTTGGTTTTTATAATAATCGATTTTTTTTTGCCTGATATTTTTTCAAGGTTTTTTTTATATTGCATATATTCCTGTTTGAGAAGATCATTTTGAGGATTTTTCTTGAGTTGGTTGAAGATTGCATTTTTTTTGTTTATCGATTTTACCAAGGATCCGGTAATCCAGGGTTTTCTTCTTCTTGTGTTATTTCTTATTTTCACATATTTTGTTACTTTCTTTAAGTTGGATTGGATAATATTCGTGAATTTTTCTATTGCAGATTCCAAATCATCATCTTGTAGAATATCATCCCACGTTTTATTTTTAAGGATATTTATGAATTTCGTTTCGTTTATTTGTTTGTAGAATTTGGTATTCGTTTCAATTTTATGCAATTTTGTATCAGTAAAAACAATTTGTAAACACGTCATATAATGATCTGTAATGCACGACTCAATTGTAATTGGTATCACAGTATCGTAAGACTGTTTTTTTTTTTTAATGAAAATATGATCAAGACATGATAAAATTCGAGTTGGGGTATTTATTGCTGATATATAGCCATGTTCACTCATCAAGTCCAAATAATTTTGGGAATCTTCTGTATTTTCTAATATATTTATGTTGATGTCTCCTATGATTAAACTGTAAGATGGGTTTTTTGATGAGCGATTTAATAATGTGTTCAATTCATCTATAAATGTCATGTTATCATATGATGGTGATCTGTAAAATGCATTAATCTCTATGTTTTCTTTTTTAGTTGATGTTACAACCCTAAGTAAAAATGTGCCGGCTAGTTCAATGGTTTCATGGTATTGATATAATTCAGATTTAATGAAAACTACGACTCCATCATTCTGATTGAGTTTTCCATTGTTATACAAGGTTGTATAACCGTGCATGAAATATGTTGAAATATCAATGATATTCCATGTTTCGGACAAAACAAGACAATCGAATTGCTCATTAAAATGTTCCAAGAAAATTTGAAATTCATCAAAGTTTTTGGCGATGCTTCGTATATTGATGTGCAATATTTTGAAATTGTTATGACTATTGTTGATTCTTAATACCTGGTCTGTCTCATCATTGTTCAATAAAAATGTATCAAGAGTTTCTATATGAAAATCTCGAATGTATCTATCCATTTACAATAATAATAATTCCACAAATAAATTCAATGCAGGGACTATTCAACTTGACGAAAATTTTAGGGAAAAAAAAAAGACAAATAAAAAAAAAAAAAGACAAATAAAGCTTAGATACAACCTTAGAGAACTAA
>CAJUYI010004625.1:0-17919 GCA_910591695.1 Galerucella pusilla
TCAAATATGAATGGAAAGAATTTCTTCGGTTTTCACCCACTACACTGAACAAACGAACAAGGTGCACTGTCTCTTATTATCGAATATTTAAAACCAATTAACCAACGTATGATCTTTCATAGTGCATCCCAATTAAAATTTAATTGTTTTGTATTAACTGAATAAGTACGTAGAAGGAATAAATTGAACAATATTATTAGATAATTATGACTCATCAGAACTAGTTAATATTCTATTCTGATACTGTCAAAATTGAAAATCCATAGCCAAATTAATTATTTAAAATTCACTTCAGCTATTTCGCAATGCTACCGCAGCATTTCAGCTCATCCTGTTTACAATCGTATCTTATATAAATGGCAAATATAAAAAATAAAATATTGCATACGTATATTATTATATATACGGTGCACGCGAATTTCCGTCAGGTTCCTTAATGACCAATATTATCCAATATAATACACATGAGTTCCCGTCCGACACTTGCAGGTATCTTAATCCCGCACTCGAATTGCCATCCAGTTTATTTAATATGTTCTGCCCTAATAGTTTACCCTAGCGGGGTTAGGTTAGGAGTCTTATTATTCCTGAAATAAATGTACAAATACCTTTACCATTCAATTTATTTTATATTTCCTTAATCTCCTTGATTTTTTGTTTATCTTGTTGCGCGCAATTCGGCTCCTAATTTTGGTGTTCTTACTCGTATTCAGGAAGAAAATGACCGCTGCGCGCAACTCATCCCTGCCCAAATAACAGTCTAACCTATAGAAGTGAAAGTTTATAGGATGACCTTGAATACAAAAATGAGGTTTCAAACCCATCCACCTGAAGCGCTAGTTGCAATTGAGTTGTCGAAACATGCCTGGCAGCTAAGGCCTTTAGCACGGAAAGAAGAAAATATTTTAAAATTCATCAAAGCTGTCATATAGTTGTTGTCACCCAAGGATGCTAGATGAGATGTTGTCACCATTGTCTTTTATGGATTTACTTTTGCCATTTGCTGCTGTTATTGGTGCTTTAATTAGGTACTGTAAGTCTCATCAAGTGTGATAATCATAATATTTATAATGGTTGGAGTGAAGTGTTGCGTTCCTGGGTGTACAGACATTACATCAAAACGACATCGGTTTCCCAAACATGACCCTTTGTTGTTGAATGAATGGGTTGCCTTTATTCGCAATCCAAAACTAAAGGAATTAGGCGCTGAACAGATTTATGAATCCTACAAAGTTTGCAACAGATATTTTGGAACACAATAGGTATATTGTTATTGGGACAAAAAGGGGCCTCACTCGCAAAACTGTTCCTACAATCCTTCCAGGATTGATCAAAAAGTGATAGGAATTACGTAATATTATCACTCTTAGGCATTACTTAGCGCGTGGTAAAATGTAAATTGCATTTAGGAATTCCTAAATTCGTTTTAGGTATTACCTGACTTTAGGAAATGGTTAGTGAAATCGGGCATTAGTCATTCAAAAAACAACCTTCCATTAAAAAAAGCGCTATGAAATAGTTCTGAAACCATCCACTGCGATCGCTGAAATTCTTCTTCCCTTAGTCTGGTTTTTGGCCTCAGCTGCCTTGCCTATTTCGACAACTCAATTGCAACTAGCGCTTCAGGTGGATGGGTTTGACACCTCATTTTTTCATTCTAGGTTCTCCTATTGGACTTTCACTTCTATTGGTTAGACTGTTTTGTGCCCAAATAAACACCTTTTAAACAGGTCAGCTTTCACCCTGACTGAAACTCAAGTGACAGCTTAACGTAACCTAATTATGACACAGGTAGAGTGGTTATCCTGGAATTCGTGTGCGTCCATTATATACATACTGTTTCACTCCAGCTTTACCTTTTGTAAACTAGAGACTACTTTTTCTTCTTGAACTTCTTGCTTATCCCATTTACTAAACTTTTCAAGCCTCTTATTGAGGGAATTTGTTTTTCAATATACAGTGATTTTTTCAAATTTTGGTAAGTGAGGGATTTTATGAATTAGTATTTAGTATTTACATATAAGTAAGACCTAACCTACCCTTTTTCTGGAGATATAATATAATTTTCGGTATTTCAAATAAATCACCCAGTATATTTGTATACCATATTATATTCACCCAAGTTGAAACGAAATTTTTAATAGTAAAAAAATAAATGAGGCTAATGGTATTGGTCATCTCCTGTATCCAAAACAACGTAAAATTATAATTTTTTTTGCACTCTATATAAAAATGCCCTACTTTTGACATCTGAATATATCAAGTATTATTGGAAGAAAGAATCAATAGTAGTGCATTTCTGTAATCTTAAATTTCGTGAATAATTCTTGGAGACATGCTGTATTTGGTAATATTTAATGCCTTCCATAATATTATTTTCGGAATACAAGTGTTTAGCCTCTTCAGGTCATTTTGGGATGGTTCCCACAAAAACTAAAACCATAAACAGACTTCCAAAGTCAAATGTATCAGCTTTCATTGTATAGGTCAGTGAATAAATACGAGGGAAAACATTTGAATAATAAAACTCTTAGATCATATCAAATTGTATAAATATTGTTAGTGGTGAGGCGAAGAAAAACTACTTTGAAAATTTCTTCCTGATAATTATTTAAAAAAAAATGGAAAGGAAAAGGAAAGGGTGTAGGAAAAATACTAGAGAAAGTTGAGAATCAATGTACCCCTTTCAAATGTCATATCCTACGTCTATGAATCTATGATCGAAGGAAACTTTCATCTTATGCAGATGATGTAGAAAATATTGAATTAAATCCATGTGAAAGTTTTATTTTGTGCCCATGGTAGATTGAAATTTCTGCTCATAAGTGAATCCTTTTTTGAAAATTCCATCGGATCCCATGGTAAATGGTATGACGACCAATAAATCGACACCCTTTAACCATTTTATCGTGCGCACATGGATGATAGATAGAAATATTTGCGCAAATAAATTAGCCCCTTTGAAAACTCAATCGTACCTCTATGATACGCGTTGAGGGTTAGGCGGTGACCGACCCATAAGTTTTGTCCTTACTGAAAATAGCACGAGATAGCTATAGTATATTATACACCAAGGTAGTGAAGACTATTATTATTGACCTAGCTCCAAGATTATTTCGGTGCGGAATAAGGTGCGAGGTTTATAAATTTCTTCTACCATGGTGTATATATAATTTTTTCCACTACTAGTCAAATTTAAGACAAAAATTAAGAATAATTCACAAACGCACCACGAGAAGCGTTTACCCCGTTCTCTAACTGACAAGTACACTGTCAGTTTTCGATATATTTTGAACGTACCAAGTATCAGTCATTTTATGTAATATAACCTCCAAAATTCTCATAACAACAACAACAAACGAACACCAAAACAAAGTAAAATTGCAGATTATTTTCGATGGCCAAGCGATCGTCAGGCAACTCTTGCTGCAATCAATTAAATGCATAGGCAACACAAAACATGTGTAGCTATATGCAGTGGCGGATTAGGTTTATTGCCGCCCTAGGCCCTGTCTGATACGCCGCCCTTTTAGATCAACAAAATTCTATATATTTCGATTCTCAATTGTTATTAAAATATAGCTTTTATTTTTTACACGACTCATGATGAGAAGCATTAGAGAGTGCTCTATTTTTTATTCAAATATAATTATTAAATAATACAAAATTTTTTTATTAAGCTCTAGCTAGCATAACAAATAATAATAAGCATTTTTTTCAAATTAAAATGTATTGCTCAATCTGTAAATCTCTTCTTCCTGGCTTTTGCCCGAGCAAAATCAGCAACTATGTCATCGTAATCAATTTCTTGAACTAGTTGAGCTTCAATAGACATTGATGCCAAAGCATTAAGTCTGTCTTGGCCCATACATGCGCGTAAATAAGATTTAACCCTTTTCAAGGTGTAAAAAGATCTTTCTCCTGAACAGTTGGTAGCGGGAATACTCAAAAAAATACGCAGAGCAATATCTATTTTTTGAATATCTTTGAAACCGCTCGACCGATTGACTCAAAAAACTAATCAGATCTAAGTCTTGGTGAACCCATTCGAACACTGTGTCACGGGTCTCAATCGGTTGATTCGTTCTTGAGATATCGTTCGACAAAAATTTTGCTTACAACGCTGAAACTACTCGGAATATCTTATTAGGACCTCAAAACGTGAAGATCCGATGAGAACAAGATTTTTGAAAATCGAGGTGAAAACAATAGCTTCCCTATTTTTTTTAGATCTTCGATTTTCAAAGAAAAAGCGGGAAGTTAAAAACCAATAAGTGATTTCAAATGCTTAATATATGTAAAAGTAATCTCATCAAAGATTCAAAAGTCATTTAGTAATTCACAAAGAAGCTTATCAATTCGATTGTTTCTTTTTAATAACGTTATTCGATAATTAGACTATAATTGATTCCATCAAAATCAAATTGAAAAGTCAATAACAAAATGAAGTACATTTTATAGTCCATAGAAATTTTTTAATAAATTCCAATAAAAAACCGCCAATTTAAAAATAAATTTTTGGTATATTTCTTCGGCTCTCAAATTTTAATGTTCTGAAACTCACAAATCGTGCCGCCCTAGGCCCGGGCCTCACGGGCCTATGCGTTAATCCACTGGCTATATGGCTGGGACACACTAAAAATATTGTCAATATATTACCTAGTCTGGCTGTTATTGCTGGCAATTTTGCCAGCCACTCTGTTGCAGCTACATATTGCACTAAAAATATTGCTCGTTTAGAAGCACCTTACAAAATAAATTGAATGTATGTTTTAGTATCTACATTTTACGACTACGGATCTGTTACTGTTCACTGTACTATGGATTTATACCTAGATGCCAGGGGTCGAATTCTCGGACCAGGGAATAGCGCTCCCCAAGAGAACACATTTTTTGTCTTTATTTCGCTTAGTTACTATATCACTTCAGTGACAAGGACAAAAGATCGCTTCTCTCAGGGAGCGCTGTTCCCTGTCCCGAGAATCGGCACCCAGACGACGTGTCAACGATATTTTGTGAAAAGTTCTTTATAAGAGGGGTATATTACCCAATATATGGAAGAAGAATAGCACAACCTAAACAGACTTATATTCAGAAGGTGTGACACAAACAGACGTTTTTAAGCTGAACATTTAACATGAGATTTCTAATAGAAGGGACAAGGAACAGCTCAGACAGAGCAAAACTCTCCATTGGGAGAAAATGAAAAAAGCATGGACACAAATGAAGGCCAACTTTTCAAGAAAGCACTTGTCGTGCAATAATAAATATCTTAAAATTAAAGTCAAACACTCAAACAAAATTAAATGCTTTCACACTGTTATATAAAACCATCTTCGCTAACAAAAAAAGTTTAAAAGTTTCTCTGCTGGTTTTTCTTGCTCGCTGCATCATCACAAGTTAGAATTTATTCACAACGAACAGCTTTTACAATCTTAAAATGATCTTAAAATTAACATAGATAATACAAGAATAATGATTAAAAACATCATTCCAAAAACATTCAATGCCGTACAGAATAATAAAAGAACTTATTCGCTAACCTAATACATATTTCATCCAGACGCTTCTTTATATAAAATTAAATCCTCACTCCCTGAACTGTCATAACTTTTCAGGTAGGTTTAGAGAAGTACCATAAGCAGGTTCAAAAGCAGAGTTTTTATGGTCTGCGTCAAAATTAATTCCAGATGTATCGGTAGTAGTGTAGTAGTACACAGGACCCAACTCTTTTTCTTTTATGTTAGTGTGAATGATGGTAGACTAAAATGTTAATAAAATTTGTCACGTACCACATATTCCTCATTCTTCATTCAGATTTATTTTGAGCGCAGACAAGTGTAAATAAAATAGTGATAGACATATATATTTTTTTCTGTAATACATCATGTTGTTTTTTAAGTAGGTAGTTCACAAGAACAAATCGGTTGAGCAACTGTCTTTATTCTGTTTAAAGAATATTTGTTTGGAATTAGAAATTGTATTTTGGGCATTTTTTTTATAGAATTCGATATTATCAAGGAGAATATCCAAAAGCTTTTTAATATTTAAAGCATAGGACGCTACTGAGATAAAAAAAACACATTGGACAATACTAAAAATGGAAGGGAGTGAGATGGAATAGTGAATATCTTCTGTAAGTTCCTTGTGGCATTACTTATTCTTTTTTCTCTTATTCTTTTGGGAATCAAACCACAATAATGTTTTTTATTTTTTATTTCGACGTTTCGGTAGCGTTCCAGCTACCGTTGTCAAGATTAACTAGTAAAAAAATTAATAAAATAATTTTTGGTCCCTATCTGACACAACGAAAAAATATGACAACTAGACAATCAATAATATTTTGAAGTTTAAGACTACAAAACTTTGTCAAATTTTATTAAGGTCCATTCATAGCAGATCACATCTCTGGTAAAATGTGGAATAAAATATTTTTCCGCAAATCGCTAGGAAATTTTGACATTCCTGTCAAAATTTCTTGAAGAAAAAGTCAGGACTTCCTTACTGTAAGGAAATGATATTTCCGTACAGTTGTTAGTGTTCTACATAAATGATTGAAAACACATTGCTTATAAGGAATTATTTTATATTTTGAAAACATCAAGCCATTGCTGAATACATTTTTAAGATCAATTTGTTATATTTACAGTAATTTGACAGTTAGTACAATTATTGAACATTGGAGGAACACTCTTAGAACTATGAGAAACATTTTGGACAACATGCAGGGTGGTAGGGTCATTTTGTTGAATATTTTGTACAGTGAAAATTTTATTTGCCACCTCAACCTTATTGTTAAGCGATTCTTCGATATATCCTTCAGCAACGTTTGATGACTTCCATCCGCCATGCCTCTTTAAACTAGTTATGTCGGCACCAGAGTCAACAAATATTGTTGCAGAAGACCGACGAAAGCAGTGACCAGTATATTCTGTCGGATTTACCAAGTTCAAATAAGTAGCAACTATTTTGGGCATTTTTTTAAATTGATGAATTCCTACCACTTGTCTACAACCCTTTCCGCTTTGATATTTAAAGAAAAATCGGTCACTGTTCATATTTTCTGGTCTTAACGAAACATACTTTCGATAAACATTCGAATAGATCTGATTAATTACAAATGATCTTGGTTTGTTGGTTTTCGAATCAGGTATGCTGATTAAAAGCTTAGATTCTAAGTCTTCTAGATCGTGTACAGTCATTCGGACTAACTCATCCATTCTACAGGCCCCAGAAATACCAAATATTACAGCCACCTAAAAAATAAATAAAGCTATAATCTAAATAGAAATTAAAACCTTGTAAATTACCTTAATCATTAAATTTTCTTTATCTAGAGCTTCCTGGATAAAATTTTCAATTTCTTCCTTCATTAAAATCTTAGATTTCTTTGCCCTATAACCTTGAGCTTGCCGTTTCATTAAAGAACGAAGTTTTGAGTATGTAGATATATCTACATTGTGTTTAAGTGCAAGGGTTGACTTCAGCATTGAATAATTGGCCCATAATGTTGAAGATTTCATCTTTAAACAAAGGTCTAGGAAGTATGCCATTACAACATTTTCTGAGAAAGAACTCGTATTTTTACTCATGCGATAATCCATAAAACGTCTGTATGCATTTTCGTACTTTTCTCTTGATTTCTTTGGCAATAATTCTAATGAAGCAGTATTCACTGCCTCAACCATCTCTGGAGGAGTCCCAGGAATGGAAATTTCATCATCACTTATCATTTTACTTTCGAGAACACCAGCAATTAAATTTATAAGCGTCAAGTTTGACAATTCAACCTCAATACGTTTCCATAGTAACCCAAGTAATTTTATTAGGAATTTCAAAGCACCATTTATTTGGGAATAAAATTATCGCGTTTTTTTTAAATCAATCAATATCTGTCGAATTTTAAACGATTTGCGGAAAAATAGTATGTTTACCTCGTAGGAAAAGCCACATTCCTGGACTCTGTGTTGAATCTTCACAGTCGTCCAGGAATGTTAAGCTTTTCCTACCCGGTAAACAATGTACTATTATTTCATGACATTCTAACGATATGATAGTCTACTAGAAATGGAATCCAGTGAAGTGCACGTTCCAGGAACGGTTTTTATTGGGATAGCGCTTTGTTGTTAGTAAAACGCGTTTGTTGTTACCTTTTTGTGTATGCTCATTTTTGTTTTCAAAACATGTTTAACTCAGTTTGGTGATTTTGTGTATTGAAGTGTGTATCGATTAACAACTATTCCAATGATAAATCATAAGAAAACCTGGATAAAAACTTATGATGCTATCCTGATAACGCAGGTAATTGATTATTGGAAATGTCTCTTTCTAACATTGGTAACCAAATTTGACTACATTCGGCTGAAATACCAGCTACACATTTATCTGCATTTAGTTGTATTAAAGCACTTTCTTTGATTTTCCGTCTTTTATTATTGGGCTCTTTCAATATTATTTTTGTCGAATCCCATTGAATTTTATGCCTCTCTTCCTTAGCATGTTTACAAATACCTGACTTAAAGAACTCCCTATCTTTGATGTATTTTTTATGTTCACTTATTCAGACTTTCAATGGTCTAGATGTTTCACCTAAATAGAATTTGTCGCATTCACAAGATATCTGATACATGCAATTTTTTGAAGATTGTTCTTCATTTTCTGGTTTCGTTTTTGTTAAGATAGATCTCAGTATTGTTAGATTTAAAGCTGGTTCGAATATTAAATTGATTACCAATTTTCTTAATTCTTTCTGACAAACCCCTAACATACGGTATTGTCAAGTTTTTAAAAATTATGTTAGCTGAATTATTAATATTATTGTTATTATTATGGGGTATTAACAATGAGCCTTTCTCTATATTCTTGATTTCTTTATTTACCAATTCTGCCGGGTAATTATTGGCATTTAAGACATTTTTTCAGTAGAGTTTTCTCCTTTGTGAAATGATTATCATTAGAACAAATGAATCTGGCCCTATCGTATAAAGATTTTACTACCCCTTTTTTAACGCTTATAGCATGATTTGATTCAAAATTCAAATACCTATTAGTGTGTGTTGGCTTCCGATAAACACTTGTTTCATACCCTGTAGGTGTTTTATTGATAAGAATATCCAAAAATGGTAAAAAATTGTTATTTTCAATTTCAAATTTTATAGATTTTTCTCCTTCATTTATATTTATTAAAAAATCATTGATAGATACTAAGTCATAAGGCCATATTGCAAAAATGTCGTCTACTTATCTCCACCAGACAAGACAATTGGTTTTAATTTTTGATTATTCACTATTTTGGCTTCAAAATGTTCCATGTAGATATTTGATAGAATTGCAAGAGCCCATGGCAACACCAAAATTCTGTTCCTAAAAATCATTATTGAACTGAAAATATGTTTTTGTCAAAAACAAGGTCAAAACAAACTAGATGAAGTCCAAGGTAGTCCACCACTTTTCGGGGTTCAGAACTTTTAACAGCTTGTTTACCTGTGAAATTATGAATTATCGATTATTAATTAGGTTAATAGTCAATTAACTTAATTATTGATTTTTAGTTATAAATCAATCAATATTAATTATAATTGCTAGTTATTCATTATTAATTATTGATTATCATTTATAATGATCAATTATTGATTATAAATTATTAATTATTATTCATGAATGATTGATTTTTGATTATTGATGATTAATTATCAATTATTAAGTACTAACTATCAGATATCAATTATTAATTAATTCATAATAATTAAAAATAAGCATCAGTTCCGAATATTTATAGCTGCCAAATTATTGCAAATTATGGTAGGTACTCCAAAAAATGGGATGATTATTACTTTCAAATAATATATGACAGCATTTCACTGATGGTAAACAAGTTACGAACATATCTAAATCTGAACTCCTATGTATATTATGTTGCTTGATCTATTCTGTTCAATAATCCAAGTATACAAGGATGAGAAGCTGTTCAATCAGTGTGGTTAGGTCATTCTTTTTTTTTTATTCTGTTATTTAACGTCGGTCTATTTCTGCGACTGAGGCTAATCACCGACGCCGGGAGCACTCTACCCCTAACCGGAAATTTTGGCGAACCCACTAGTGTTCCAACCAGTGGTAGCGTTCTTTAACGAGCCCAACATCCATGGACTCGGGACCTCGGTTTTACGTCTCCTCCGAAAGACGGCATATCTACATTATACCTCGTGCTCATTGGTATAATGCCTGCGAGCTGTGATATGCTAGTCCGCTGCAGGCTGTACGGGCCCTATACGATGGTTTTCCCTGACATGGTCATTCAACAACCTAAAACTGTTCCTATCACGTCAAAACGTTAATGTTAAAAATTACAAACTTAATATCACACCAGTGCTATCCATTCTCGAAATTGAGAGAAAAATTATTTATATTATATTCTACTCTGTTGTGAAGTTTTATACCATCGCATTACAGTGGATCATTGTGTTTATATTTCTAAATAAATTTCTATGAAAACCTGCAAAAAATCGTCAAGACACAATATTGTAACATGGTATTAGCGCCATATGATTCACTATTCAAAAATTACTTCGGAATATTTGGATTGGGAATAGTAACGAAAAAAAAAACGCGTGAGCAATATATTGAAAGTAAAACATGTGCACGAACCCGAAACGGCAGATTGGACGTAAACGAGGATGGGGTTTTTTATTTATACCATCTGATGAGTGATAGAAAGCAGGATTACAACATAATTTCAGCTTACGGAAAAGCACACTCCTTTGTTACTTTTTTTTGTACAATCAGAAATAACAAACAAAGAATATGTGTTCAATAAAGTATGGGTTACGGAGTCTAAATACAAACTACTGATTTTATTAGTTACCTTCTGGTTATTGATGGAATTATAAATAGTTATTAACGCAATATTCAACAATATTCTATTTTAATTTCATCATTAATAATGGCGTATTGTCAGCCCGGATGCTGTTTTGATGTTGTTTCAATTATTTTGTATATTTATTCACGATTACGACCGCTCCCATTTATGACACCCTTCCCCAATGATTGCAAGGATTTCAAAGATCACAATGTGAATTATTATTGTTATCACGTTTAAAAAAACGGATCCACGTTTCTTGCCTTTGTTCATTTTTTATGTTCTGAATCATATGTCCTTTTTAAATATTTGTTTGTTTTACTTCTTTTATTTGTGTTTTGGAATTATTGTATTTTATATCGTTTTATTGTAGGTAAGTAATTTCATTTAAAGTTAACTATATGTATTTTACCACGTACAAGCTGTTTAAAACAGCTTCTGTGTAGATTATGTTTATTTTCTTTAAATTATGTATTGTGATTCTATTTTTCATAAATAAACATTATTATTATTATTATTATTTAAATAGAGCTTGGAGAATAATTATAAAATGCAATAGTTTATACCTTGCGTACGGTGGAGTAGGTGTGCGGAAAACTATAACTTTCCATCTCACAGTAGCCAAATAGAACAAAAAGAAATAAATGCATCTACGTAACATTTGAAAAATCGTGGCGCTGTTGGTTTGTTTTGTTTTGTGTAGTTTGTTTTTCTAGGAAAACCATTATAAAGTCAGAACGAACCAACTACAGTAACTTATTCAACAGAAAAAAATAATTTTTACCCAGCCGTTAAAACTTCACCTGCCTTTGACTCGTGGCAAGACGGAGAGTCTTCGTCGATTAGCTAATTTTACAGAAGGATCAACAAACATAGTGTGGAAGTTACAAAATCTGCAGAAGGCTATTTATAGTCTAGGAGCCTTCGACCTTAATGTATACTTTATTAAATATAGGATTTTACTATGTAGACTTCATTGTGGGCATGAAATACCTATTGAATGTAGTGTGTTGGTTTAAATAATACCCACGTTTGAAGTAAATTGGTCAATTTTAGAATTTAGCTAGTTTATAAAAATTATCACGAGCTGAATGGTGCTAGACTAAATAAATAGATGTAAGACTTCGTTTTCTTATAGAATTATTTTATTTTGAATATTTACCATTCGGAGGGATAAAAAATAACAATAAATCTTATTGTGTTGTATTTATTGTTCTTACAGTCTTAATATAATTTAAATTGAACAATAATAACGTAACGTAACTTCTACAATGGTAATCACAAAATAGTTATAATTTTAATGTGAGGAATATATTTGATGGATAGAGAGCAAATATTAATATTTGGCTTCAGTTTTGTTAGTTCTAGTTTTGTGATAGTCAGCTCCTTTTTGTTTGTTAAAATGTTTCTAACGACACGAAAACATTATTCGTCCTGATATGACGAGGGGAACGCTATCAGAAGCTTTCTCGCAATTCCCCACAGTCCAGGATATTTTTCGGGTATTTCTGTTTGCAGCCAAAATGTTTCATACCCTCTTTAAAATTTCATTTTCAGTTCCTCATAAGTGTTAAGCTCGAGTAGCTGCTGTTGTAATATCACATTCTTCACTTCCGTTTCATAAAATTGACTTTAGATCCATCGCTGTATTTCCATCGACAGATCGAAACCAGATTCAGTTTCGTGGACCCCCATTTACGAATTGTGGACCCCTGTTTGTTGAGAATGTTGAACTATAAATCCCATGAAATTTGTAAAATAATAAATATATTGCACTTATGAGTGAATTTCTTTGAATCATATGATCTTTGTGGAGATATTAGGGGAATAGATAGTAATTACAAAATAATCACACTAACATTTATCAATAATTTCTTTGAAGGGATCAAAATATCTTCACTTCAGTCTTGGAATTGCAAAGAAGTTTTTATTCAATTATCTTTTAGTGATCGAGAACGTATATTGTACCATTAACCTACAAACACTGTTATTCAAATAAATAAAAACATCAACCTAATTTTCCGCGAATATTTTTATTACTAATCTTTAGCGGTTTACGTATTGTTTTTTAATAGCACACCCACCTCGTTTTACCAATTTGTATAGTATGACGTTTTCTTGCTATATAAATATTTAAATATTTCACTACGCTATAATTGTTACGCAAAAAAATAAATTGACTTCACTTTCCTGTCTCGTGATTTATCCATCGAGCAATGAACAAGTTTGTAATATATAGTGCTTCCTAATCCTGTTGATTAAATCTAGATATCGATAAAGCACCAAGACATCCTATAGATAATAGAGAGCTATTGGAACTTTTATAAGGTCAAGCAGTAATAGTGCTGTCCTTATAGTGACATATACGCATGCGCATTTGATTTTTTGAATAAGGGAAACATTATTAAGGTTAGTGCTTGTCCTTATTTGTGCGCGATTACTGCAGTGCATTATCCCGACTATGTGTAGGTGATCTGTGTCATCTGTGACACCTAAATTATTATAATATTCTTATAGAGTCTCATGTTTCAATAACTCCAAATTTTAAGTCTGTTTTAAGGTCGATTACTATTTATTTAAGGTCATCACAATTACTGCAAGGCAGTAAATTCGTGTTTCCAATAACTCTCTAATAGGTTAGTTTCAGCAATAAGTTGTAAGATAGTTCTAGCATATAATTTAAATTTATTTACTGCGCATGACAATTTAAATAATAGGTCGAACTATAGTTTATATAATAGCCTTCTTGGTGTGCGTCATCGTTTGTGACGTATATCCGGGTTTTGAGTCTGACGCTTATTTTATTCAAGGAAACATTGTTGTATTCTGTGTAAAATTTTTATGTAAAATTGCAAACCGCTTTCGGCTATTAAGCCATCTTCAGTGCTATACCTGCAAGTGAGTAATAATAGTTGGAAAATTAAAAAAAAGAAATTAGTAAAGAATTTCTTACTCGTCAGATATGATACAAGAAACCTAATTAAATGTCGACAACACATTAACGTCACAATGATAAAATTACATTAAATTTAAAATAATTATCCCCTGATTGGGGTTAAACTGTCTTCATATTTTGAACATTTTTAATTTTAATTATAATCTTCAGCTATACTACACGAACACGTGTTAGTAGACCGGAAATCGAAGTGACACTACTTCAATTTAAAACTAACAAATGACAATACAAGTGGACACAGATCTCAAGCTATCCAACATGAGCATAAAAATAAAATTATTGTAAATCAAGTAATCTGGTAATGTCCCAAAACCAATATGTAAATTTCCTAAATAAATTACAAATAAATAAATTTGATATATTAAGGTCTAATGAGAACCCATCAAATCATAAGATGCCAAAAGAGATTAAATTAAATTAAATTCAAAATTGTTTAAGAATAAATTAATAGATACAAGGATTTCTTTTAAGAGCACTAATAATTTAAGTAAACATTTGGTTAATTCAAAAGACAAAATTAATAAATTATCAAAAAGTGGTATTTATAAACTTGAATGCAATGATTGTGAAGCTTCATATTATATAGGTAGAACTTGTAGATATTTAAAAGTTCGAATAGGTGAACATTTGAGTAGATGTGATAATTCAGCTTTTGGTCATCATTTAAAATTTAATAAACATAATTTTAGTCCTAATCGTAATTCAATAATTTTAAAAGAAGTTAATTCTAAAAATTTTAACAGGTTGGATTTTCTAAAAGATTTACGAATTAATAATGAATTGCAAAACAATGATCTTTGTTTGAATAAGCAAGTACAATTACATAGATCTTATGTTCCTCTGCATAGACGTTTAATAGATTAAATAGTATATCCATAAAAGTTCTCTCTAAGATGACTTTCATATTTATCCACAACATTATCAGACTGATACCATATAGTTTAGTTAATGATCATCAATTCAAAATTTTTCCATATTTTAAAATAACAAAATTCATGATTAGTTATTTGGTTTTTTGGATATCTCTGGACTCTTGTTGTGTTGTTTGTTTAAATCAGATTTGGTAATGGGTTCTCATTAGACCCTTAATCTTTTTCTGGCTTGTAGATGATTTGATTAATTGGTTCTCATTAGACTCTAAATCAGATCTTTCTCAATGAAAATGACTTACATTGGTTTTGGGATATCATTAGATACATAATTTGACTAATAGTTTACTTTATATTTAAATAGATTTTTGTTATTAATAATTGCTGGAATTTGATTTAACATAGGTACTTCATTCTTTGAATGGTTATTGTGTTTGGAGTTTCTTCTGACTATTGATTGGTTATATATTTGAATTAGATTTGGTAACGGGTTCTCATTAGACCCATAATATCTTTTTTGTTTTTTGAATAATAGGTTCTCATTAGACTTTAAAATCAAATCTGTTCTCTTTGTTTAGATGACTGGTTTTGGGTTTGAGAGGCTACCAGATTACAATGTTTATTCATTAAAATTTGTTATTTGGAATTATGCTCAGATAATTACTTTCATTGATTTACACAATATTTTATAATTTTCAAATTAATTTATTTGCTTTTGGAATCTCTCTTGACCTATTTGTGAGTTTCTATTTTGAATTAGATTTAACAATGGGTTCTTATGCATCAGACCCTTAATCTTTTTCGGTATCTTATGATTTTATGAGTTCTCATTAGACCTCAATATATCAAATTTATTTATTTATAATTTATTTGGGAAATTTACATATTGGTTTTGGGACATTACCAGATCACTTGATTTACAATAATTTTATTTTTATGCTCATGTTGGATAGCTTGAGTTCTGTGTCCACTTGAATTGTCATTTGTTAGTTTTAAATTGAAGTAGTGTCACTTCGATTTCCGGTCTACTAACACGTGTTCGTGTAGTAGCTGAAGATTATAATTAAAATTAAAAATGTTCAAAATATGAAGACAGTTTAACCCCAATCAGGGGATACTTTTAAATTTTAAGTTTAATGTAATTTTATCATTGTGACGTTAATGTATTGTCGACATTTAATAGGTTTCTTGTATCATATCTGACGAGTAAGAAATTCTTTACTAATTTCTTTTTTAAAATTTTCCAACTATTATTACTTACTTGCAGGTATAGCACTGAAGATGGCTTAATAGCCGAAAGCGCTTTGCAATTTTAAATAAAAATTTTTACACAGAATACAACAATGTTTTCTTGACTTTTCAGTCATGTGTATATAGAATAGAATCATCAGGATCGTATTCTGTCAAATTCGGAAAGGCTATGGAATTAATAATTACCAGCTTCTTTTTCTAACTTAAAATACTCGAGAACTTTCAAAATAGGTACCTACTGATGTTTTTCCGTGTAGCTAGGAATATTTTTTTATAATTTAAATAAATATAGCAATAAAGAGTCAATTCTATAAGAAAAAAATAACAGCTTGCCGTTAAATTTGACGAAGTTTCCGCTATTATAAATGTTTTAATCTATACATAGTCAAGATGATTCAAATTTCAACATGTATGGTATCCAATAAAGAGTTTTCCGTTAATACCTTAAAGCTTATTATGCATAAAGACTAGCAAAAATGGGTTAGCAGATTGTCTAATTTTTAACTGAGCGTTAAAATTTAACATTTGCTTACAGAATTGCTCCTTAAGATTGATATTCATTTCTCATAAATAATAATTGACCGTGACGAGAACTGTCAGTGGGACATTAGAAAAAGACGTAAGGCATCGTTGCCGCTACGGAAGGTACGTCTGCATCCTATTATCAATGTTGTAATTTCTCCCGATTGTAAGGTCGCGCTTGCGCGTAATCAACAAATTTTTCAAGTCAAAGATTAGGGTTAACGTTTGTAATACATTTAAACGGTTCATTATTGTGATATTTTGATTAGGATTATTTACAGATCTTCCTTTTTTTCCATTTCTTCCTACGTAATGTGTTAGAAGAACAATAACAATTTATGACGCACAACATAAAGGTTATTATATGAGCTCTAGTTTGGAATTTGTGAAAGCTGCAATTAGTAATAATTAATAGACTCGAAAGCTGCTCGTCAGATGACATTTCTCTAGAGATTGAGCCTAATATTGAAATATAAAACATGTTAGAAAAAATATAAGGAAAATTAACCTAATATAACCTCCATCTACATACTTGCAGATTGCATAAAAATCCTGGGCACAACACCTACTGGGTAGAAAAGGGATACTTACCTAAGTTGAGGCCTGCATTATCCCAAAATTCCTTCGGAAAATATGTCTAAAGGAAAACAAAAATTGATCCAGAAAAACCGTTACTAAACATCTAACCATTCTAATGATATGTGTTCATGAACACCTTTGTTCATAGTATAGTATAAAAATTCAGGAGAAGTAACGGATATCCATTTTGCGTATTAGAATTATTGAGGTGTCAATTCACTGTCGCTGTATCTACAGTTGCAGCTAGATTATTCACTTCTTTGTTTATTTATTTAATTATTGCGTATTGCCTAGGATAGTAACAATATTTGTACACCTCTGCAATATAAAATAATATAAGAGTTCCTTCCCGTTTAGTACCGTCCAAAGGCCATTATTGATTTACTCATATACGTGACTTCCTGAACCCATCACCAAGAAGTTACTAACCTCACAAAATATTATAATCATCACCGACACTACCGAGTTTCTATTTTATTTACCTCTAGACATTTTATTTATTCGAATGGAATAAACTTTTCAAAATTACCTGCACATTTTCATAAAAACACTCTTAAGAAAAAATAAAAAAAGAGGACCGCAGTGCATTTGAAAGTTTAATTTTAACACGTCTCTAGAATTTATTTCCTCTGTTACTACAGTCGGACGGCCTTTGCTCGAGGTGAATGTCTATCCGGTTTAAAAGTGCCAATGGTCTTGTCAAAATTATATACGAGAAATAATGAAAAGTAATTAACTGAATAAAAATGTTTTCTATGAAATATCGGAGAGTTAGTATATCGTCCCCTTGGGGCAGAACTATCCCATGTCCAAAATTCTCAATTTTCGATTTTTCTATTCTAAGTGTACTTCAAGGGCTGCTCTTTCTAGTGCAGAAATATTTCATG